>JAJOOO010079599.1:0-21998 GCA_029582685.1 Solanum piurae
AATAGATGTCAGGTTTTTTTGTTTTTTTTTTTTATAATTGTTATTGACTTAAATTTAATAATTAAATTATTTTATCCTTTGAGGGAAAATGGATGAAAATCTTTGTTGAATGATGTTTCCTCATTTTGTGATGTGCATGATATCTTGATTCTCAAGTTGGATGAGTCTTATTTTTCCGGTCGGGTGTTAGTTATGCACACCATTTGCGTGTTGAAGTTTTTTTTGTTGTCATTGATGTGCAACTTCAAGAGCTTAATGAACGTTTTGATGTAGTGAGTAGTGTTTTGCTTCTTGGGATGGGTAGCTTGAATCCGGTCAATTCTTTCTCTAATTTTGACAAAGGTAAAATCATGACTTTAGCAAAGTGTTATCCAAGTGAGTTTGATGATGAAAAAATTTGCGATTTGACCTACCAACTCGATACTTTCATTAGTCATATGTGAAGTGGTAATCCCAAGTTCTCCAACTTGCAAGGAATTCGTGATTTGGCAAAGGCATTGGTTGAAGCAAATCTTGCGGAGACTTATTCACTTGTTTATTTACTTGTAAAGTTGACTTTGATTTTACCTGTTGCTACGGCAACGGTGGAGTGGGCATTTTCGTCAATGAAGCACATAAAAAATGAAGTGCATAATAACATTGCTAATCAATATTTAAATGATTGTCTAGTGTGTTACATAGAGCGTGATATATTTACAAATGTTAGTAATGATGTCATTATCGATCGTTTTCAGAATATGAAAACTCGTCGAGGACAATTTTAAATGAATGATGAATATTTATAATATTAGTAATATTATTGAAAGTTTTAAATTTGTTAACTTCATACTTTTAGTGTGGAGTGTGAATTTGTAATATCTTATTATTTATATTTTATTGATTGATTTATCATATACATCGAAAAGACGAATAATTTAATCAAATATAAAGTTAATTTAATCGATAAGTCTATTTGGCACCCACAGACTCTAAATCCTGGATCCGCCTCTGTGTGTTACGTTCAAAATTTATACACAAGGAACCAGAATCAATATTTTTCCCTAAGCATTAATAATGCCACTAGACTATGGTCTATGTTGCATAGTCTATATATGCAGCTAAACAATAATGTCACTATATATACTATAGCTTATGATAATTGGTACCATGTACAAGCAAGTTAGGTATATAAATAGCAATGATGAATGGAACTATATTTTGAGCTAAGCATATACTAAACACATATTTGTATAATAATATAACTACTAAATCAGAAATGTATGTAAAAATCCTGATACAGGTCTGAAATTCGATAACTTCTTAATTTAATAGGATTTTTACTCACAAACAAGTTATAACTAGGAATTTTAATGACGTGCATAATAGTCGATCACTAATATTTTGTTGTTGATGAAGCAACATAAACAGTGAGAATTTATAAAGTCGACCCCAGATTGAGGCATAGTATGATATATTGTTGTTGTCTAATAACAATAGTTAGTACATATTCCAAATGAATCTTATCTAGAATTTGGAGAGGTCCATGCAGATGCAGTAAACAAACTAGTATCCTTCCACCCTAGCCTTAATGTTCCATCACCTTGCACTAGGCTATAACCATGAGCTGGTGGGAACATATTTAGTATCAATTGAGCTTGTGCCATTGAATTTGTACTCATTGGCACTTGTATGAATCCATTTTTTGATAGTTCACTTCTCCAATGCCTAAACTTATCCTCCCCATTTCTTGCTGGCCCTCCAATTGCTAATATGTTATTGATTTCTCTGTAAAGCAGGCCGTGTTCGACACTATGTCTGCTTGAATCATCACTCTCCAAGAAGGCTCCTAACGAGTCGAATATGGTTGAGTAGTAATGAAGGGATCCCACGAATCGGTCCAAGAAACTACCCCCTAGTGCTATTTCTTGTTCTACTAGTGTCACAACTCTTGGTGATAGTTGTTGGAGGAGTTTCATTGTTTTCCAATCAGGGCCAGTGGCATCATACAAAGAGTGTTGCACCCAATGTATGGCTATAGCCTCTCCCCTGCTAATTTTGAACGTGGATATATCGATTTCCCCTGTTTTCCCCCCAATTGGATGGAACTCAAATGACATTCCAAGGCGTTTGGCGAAACTGGAAAGTTGTTTTCCTGTCTCAATCAAAAGTTCCATTGATGTACCTATTCCTGTCATTGTAACATGTGGAGGCCCTTCCATACGAGTGGCGAGGATGTGAAACAAAGCCGGCCATTGTAGACCTTGCATGATGTCTACATCAATGATATGGACTCTGTCTCGATGATGAAATGCCTCAAGGATTGCTTGGTTAGAGGTGAAATGTGCAAATTTTATGAATGGTGAGATGTTGTTGAAGGCTTGAAAAGCAGTATGAACATTCTTGTAATTGATCAAAGGGGAACATATTCCTAACCATGAGTTGATGACTCTACTAGCCATTGCTTTGGCAAAATAAGCCACTACTCTTTCAGCACAAGATGGTCCATATGGTGATGCCATTTGTGTTAACTCAAGTAACATTCTATGAGCTTCTCCCAAATTATCTACTGATATAGCAACAGCACATTCCAAAAGAAGTGTGATCAAGTTTAGTCCTTGATCATCTAGTCCACTCATTCCTTTATTAGCCCCCGTCTCATCATGAGTATTAGAGTTCCATTGATGTCCTCCAATGCCCTCAGAAGAATCTCTTCGCGCAATTTTCTTAGGCCTTAGCTCTCCCAATAATGCAGGAACATGATATGTCGTTGTGCTTGTACCACTAGTCTGTAACCCTACTTCAGTTTCATTTTCAGGCAAATCTTCAATGAGTTGCCTAGTGACTTGCTCAACCCATTGGGAAAGTTCATTTCTTTGATCAGGATTATTAGCGCGATTTTCTGTGATTACTGTCTTGGAGGGATATTGATTAGGACCACAATAATCCCATTGTTCATTGGGTTGATCAAGAGGAGTATGTTGATGGATTAATTCAGACTCTCCTTTCATCATGCTTGATTACTAATACTATATGTTTATAAGATGATGAAAATAAAATTTGAGTAGATGAGGAGGATTAATGAAGGAGAATTAAGTTGGCTTATAATAAAACGTACAAAGAAATGGTCGTAGGTTTAGGTTATTAGTTTATGATTGAATAAATGTGGCCGGCATAATAAGACATGCAAGTAAAGTTGAGATATTAAAGGACAAACCACATGACAGTTCAAATGCTGATTTTATCTTAATTAATTTTATAATTATTACATCATGCAGAGTAAATAATAATAATTCCTAATACATTCTACTGATCTGTTTCTTTTTCTCCTGACTCAACAATTAACTCTAGTACTACTAGAGCTCCTTAATGAAAAGGACATTCTTTTCCTTCAAAAATAACACAAGGGAGGTCGATTGAGTTGGTTGAGCTGGGAATTGAGATCTCTCTCATACGGAACTTGCCTAGTGCAGTTCACTTTTCGTGTGTGTGGTTTACAATTATTATACTGAAGAGAAATTTATGTACTCTTTGTACACCTGAAGGATGGGACTACATGTTCCCTTGTCATTAAAAGAAAACATATAAGGGTCCCAAATCGAGGCGTAACAAGAAATGGGTGATTCACAAATCATGAAATACTGTATTATTCATAAAATGTATCATAGTATTAGTAGTCATGTCTACGCTCAATGTGTTGGCTTTCACAAACTAGCACTAGTAAAAATAGTTAACAAAAAATTAAGTTATATATGGATGATAAATTATGCATTATCGTTTTTTAAAATTAGTAATAACATTCTATTCTATCAAATTAATAATCCAAATGCATGTTACTGAAATGGAAGGTCCATATATATAAGTTTTTTCTTTTTTGATTTCCTACCAGATGTTCGATATCTGCATTGAAATTTGAAGTACGGTTATTTTGGACTATAGTGAGTAGTGCAATAATATACCATCTCACTTCAAATCTTGATATATGCATATAGAAGCAAATATTTATATATCGACATGTAAGAAAATAAAGAGGGTTGTTTTTCAATAATAGTAATATAGTGGTAGAAAAAGCTAAATAGATTTGTTATTTTGCTTATTAGAGATATATTTATGGAATAGTAAAATTAAAGCAATATTATTGAGAAAACCTAGTTGATGAGCTTGGACATCTCAACCGAAAAATGAGATTTTCTATTTAAACATAACGTTACCAACAAAATCATTTTTTGGGATCTACTATGTACATACAAATTACAAAACATGATTTTCACATGTTTGTTAAATCTTAGGTTGTATCATATATTCTTTGCCATCAGTACTACTTTGTTAAAAAAAAAAAATCCACATCTTACAAGAAGGAAAGACCTTAGGCGTCATTGGGAAGGATGCATTAGAACACTATGCATATATATAATAATATCTCGGTATATCAGTCATGCAACTTTCAGACAAACGCTATATAAAGAGGGTTGACTGTAATACCTTATTTGATACACTTTTGTAAATCTAAATAATTTGTGAATTACATAATGCATTATTGAGATATAAATAGATAGTAATAGACCTAATAGAAATAGAGGTGGCTCCAAGACTTTGTGCTTATAGAGTAGAGAACTGATTTACTGAGTTTGAAATATATATCGTTTATACCTATTTACTGAAATTTTGAACCAAAATTATTGTGTCCAAACGAACATGTACCGACTGCACTGGTTATCAAATACTGGATCCGCGTCTGGTTACTAAAGGCCACAAACTGAACCAGTCATTTCATAGTAGTCTGGTATGTTACACTCTGGTTTCAAAGCAAGTGAAGAAAGAACAAGTAATAGAGAGACAGATCAAAGTTGTCATTCATGACCTATATATCTTAATCAAAAGATGAGGACTGTTGCAAGCATTCTAACAATATTAGTTTCATATCCAACATAACAATTTTCTTTGATATCAGCCTAAATACTTACATCCCTGATCAAATAGCCACTAACCAACTGCCAAAACTTTGCTAACAACAGTTCAACAAGCTCTCTATATATCATGGAGGCATGAGATTTACAAAGCTTCCTTGGGATTTCTGAGAATTACTTGACTCTGATCCTTCTGATTCGTCCTCTGTTGAAAAACAAGGAAGAAATAGAAAACAACTGAGTTCTTGACATAGAGGAAAAGGATACTGTAGCCAAAAGTATCATTCAAGATGAAGCTAATTTATTTCTTTCTGAATCGGTATTATCAAAATCAAGAATTAAATAGAAGGGAAGTATGATAAATACTCTCCTCGAAAGATGAGGAAAAGGCATAAACTAAAATAACAAAAGACCACTGATTCTCTCAAGATACAACCAATATAGGACTTCAATCATTTAACACCCCCATGTATAAAACTGTTGAGTTTGACACAGATAACTATAGTATTTCATTCCAAAGCATTGACTCTATCAGACAAGAACCAAAACAAACACACGGGAAGAATCAACCGAAATACATTCCTAAATTAAGAGATGGGATAGGTAAGTAGTACCAAATAGTGCTTTGATTGTTGGCCTCTTTGACTTGGTATTCTTCTTCTTCAGTTCAGCTGCGGAAAAAAATGAGACCTCAAAGTCAGTTAACTTTCACAGAGCAATGAAGAACCGCCACAAAGGAAAAAAACTTTGTCCAAAGTACTTGCATCAACTTTTCACAAGGAACACCAGATCCCTCAATATTCCTGTACTCAAAGGGCTTCAGCTTCTTTAAGTACCGTAATTTCAAGTTTGGTTCATTGACATAGTAATAAAAAAGAAAAAGGCAGAGAACATAGTAACTTGAAGAAGCTAACAAATGAGGTCCGACTATTTAATGTATCTTAAATTTAATACCCACTATGCTATTGTACTTTGAAATCATGAAGTTGGATCTGATCTTAGCTTACAAAAATGAGATCAAACTCTAAAAACAATATTACAACCTAGAGATATCCAGGAGGTCCATGCATGCAGAAGCATGAACTAATTCAAGAAGACCCATCCATGTAAAAGAAGAATGAAAATCCTGCATCAGCAATTATCTAAATATATCATAACAAAACATCTTAAATATTATGAATCATATTTTCTCCAGGTTAACACTCTAGTTGGTTCCACCATGTCACAGTCCTCTGAACTTCATGAGAAAGAGAGAGAGAGATACCCATTCCAGACACTTGATAATCATTCACGATTTCAAAGTTTTTGTATGTATAACCCACAAAGTTGATGTCCTTCGATGAGAGCATCTGCAAAAATGTAGGTAAGAATGAGATAAGGAGGGAATTGACAAAGGTGAAGGAACTGTAGGGTCGAACAAATAATGAATACGACAATAAAAACAACGAGAACAGGAAACTCAGGATCATCATGAAAAACAAACAAGAGAAGTCCAAATGCAGACATTTCTAAATTAGGAATCACTGTTAAGGTACGCCTAAATATCCAACCATGTAATGTAGCATCTATTTGGGAACCCTAACATATATCTGGAAATAGAAAAGACTTTCTCCCTCAATCAGTTTAACTTGCTACTCTATCCTTTCTGACCTTAATCCAGTTTCAGCAGCAACACTATGCAACTTCAAGTTGCCCAAATATTTGCACACTTACATCACTATTCAACTAGTCAGTGAAGTCCTGCCAAAACTTCAATAAAAAGGTAGAACTACCACGCACAGCTTGAGAACTTTGCAACAGTCCAATATAGACATGGCTCGGACATGTCTGCTACACTGTTGAAAGCATCTGAACTTCTCTTCACTGTTCTGGTAAGCACGAGTATTCCCCATAGGAAAAGGTGTCTCTAGCAAGTTTACATTTAAGTTTCTAAACAGTTCTCCGTTTAATTTTTTGTAATTGCAACGAACATAGATTGCAAAACTTTTTAAGACAAAGGGCTCCAAAGTTAAAGGAAGAAACAAGGGGAAGATGGAGAACGGACAATTCAAGTACTACTACAGAAAAACCAACCTTATTGTTCATCAATGATAATTTACACTAGGACAAGGGTTATTTGGGAATATCTCGGCTGAAACTTCAGCAAGCCTTTATGTGTGCCATGTTTATAATTATCATTAAAATTGCAGTAGAAGAGTCATACTCATCAACTCTGTGTTAGATGCCCTCCACTCTTAATGATGTCCTTATTTCCAATCCCAGCAAGTGTTATTAAAAGACTAGACAACATTAGAAGATCTTTCTTGTGGCAAGGAAATAAGGAGAAGAAAGGTTTCTAATTGGTGAAATGGAAGGCATTAACAGTGAGTAAGAAGAAGGGGAGGGAGGGGGGCAGACTGAGACTCAGAGATCTGAAGTTCCTGAACAAGGCTTTAAAAATAAAATAGCTTTGGAGATGACACAAGAAGACCAAATGTGTCATGAGTGGCACCCATACTTAACCTCCTAGGTGGGCGAACCAACGAATTCAACCCCAACTTATATTTATTGTTCAACTTATGAAATACAAATCATAATGCAGAAGCTCAAATTGTAAGAAACACAAATCCACTAAAGTCTATTAAATATCGTTTTCCAAAACCTGAAAGTCATCACATCAAGGACATCTAATCTCAAAATACTAAGAGTATCAAAGACAAAAATAAATGAATAAAGTAGTTTGTGTCCGAAAACTAAGGACATCATGCCATGACCGAGAGAATCCAACATGAGCTCGAACGAATAGCTCACCCTGGAACCTGATGTGTTGGAGATTAGCTAGAGTTGAGGGCGAGTCGAAGTCGCTAGTACACTCGGAAAACAAAGAAAAACACAAGTAGGGATCATTACAGGGCAACATGTACTGAGTAGATATCATTAGTCAACTCAAAATAGAAATTAATATGCATAAAGTAATAATATAAAATCAACTATAGCACTTAGCAGGTGCCAAGCAACAAACAACATGAAAAAGTGACAACAGCACTGAAGCAAGTACGTAATCAGTCCTCATGTGTGTTCTTGATATTGTGGACGGATTACGTACTTGCTTAAGTGATGTTGCCACTTGTTCATGCTGATTGTTGCTTGCCACCTGCTAAGTGCTATATTTGTTTTCATATTATTACTTTATGCATATTAATTTCTATTTTGAGTCAGCCGATGATATCTACATGTACTGATCCCTACTTGTGTTTTCCTTCATTTTCCTTTTGTGGAGTGCAGCGAGTGTACTAGCGACTTCGACTCGCCCTTAGCTCTAGCCAGTCTCCAACACATCAAGTTCTAGGATGAGCTATTCATTCGAGCTCGTGTTGGATTCTCTAGGTCATGGCATGGCATGATGTCCTTAGTTTTCGGACACAAGCTACTTTATTCATTTATTTTGGTGTCTTTGATACTCTTAGACTTAGTATTTGGAGATTAGATGTCCTTGATGTGATTTGTGTTACTTACATTAATAAGATTTGAGCTCCCACATTATGGTTTGTATTTCGTAAGTTGAACAATAAATATAAGTTGGGGTTGAATTCGTTGGTTCGCCCACCTAGGAGGTTAACTATGGCTGTCACTCATGACTCGTTTTGGATCGTGACAAACTTGGTATCAAAGCTTTAAGTTCAGTGATCTCATCACATAAGGACAAGTCTAGTAGAGTCTTGCAGAATGGTATGGGGACGCCTTTACTTTTCTTCGAGAGGCTATAAGACTTTAGGAAAACTTCATTCTTTCCTTCTTTCATGCGATTACTTGAATCCAATTGGTATCTAGGTGATGACCTCCTTGGCTCTATTTCACATATGGTTAGAACTATAGCAAGAGAAGTGGCAACAACAACACTAGCAAGACAGGATGCATCCTTGGAAATAAGCATGTTTCCCCTATTGACCACATGGCATGTAATGACTAGTGACCAACATGATCTTTTTATTAAGTTCTTAAAGTTGAAACCCCCACTCTTCATGGTACTGAATATGAAGATGTTTATGATTTCCTTGTTGATTATCATGAGCTTCTTCATAAGATGAATATAGTGGAGAGGCTTGGTGTTGAGTTTGTGAATTGTGACATACCAGTTTCAGGGAGATGCTAAATTGTGGTGGCGATCTCATGTTGAGTGTTGACCAGTAAATGCACTACCTATTACTTGGGCAGCATTTTCTAGCTTCTTCATGGAGAAGTATATACCCCAAGACTTTGAGGGATATGAGGAGAGATGAGTTCCTGAATAGAGAGAAACGAAAGATATCTGTTGCAGCCTATGAAACCATACTCAGCTTTGCTGCAGTCTGGAAGAGCGGATCGCTGCTTTGTGAAGGGATTGAGGTCAAATTTGCAGATTCAAGCTTTATAGGTGGTTGCTTTAGCAAAAGTCTTTTCATGAAATGGTTGATTTTGTGAAGAAGGTAGAGGGGGTGAAGCCAGATGACTTTGCCAAGGTCACAACATTCAAAAAGTTTCGTAAGGGACGACTAGATAATGAACACCATTACTTTGAAAAATACAGTTAGTAAATTTGTCATAACATGTATGGGTTGCTTAGAGAATGACGAAATTATGTTGCACCAATTGAGGTCAAAATCTATACTATGATTTCATAAATAAAGTGTATATCAAAGAGGGTCATGATATAACTACTACAACAATACCGATGCTTACTTGGTTAGAGTTATGAAGTTACTCTTGTTATCAACCTGATCTAAGAAAGAATGCAAATCACTTGGGCTAGAGACGGAACAAATTAGATAATGTATGAGATTCAGTGTTGCATTCACATTTGAGAAACCAACTACTTTGTTACTAAGGACGCTTGTGTTAAGCATTGTTTTTAAGGAAGATTTTAGTGGTGGATCGTTGGTACGGTATTGATTCATTTAGGTTGTGAAGTGTATCTTGAGGATTCTAAATGAGGATTGATGATTTTATCTTAAGCTCCAAAGGAGTGGATTGATACCGGAATGACAAACTTATAGGTAAAGAAAGTCACAGTGAGTATAGCTGGGTGAATGCAATTGAAGATTTTATAAAGAAAGTGTGTATAAAATTTGGATTAATCCTTTGGTTTTGATTGGTATAACTGGATTTGAGGTGTCATATCGATGAAAAGGTTGACTTCGTGGTGATGGCAATGGCTAACGGAGTATGATGGTAATAAGAGTTGCCTAAGTGGTGATGGCAATGGCTACCAATCATCAAATGGTAGAATGGCCTTGGAAGCACATTTGGAAGGCTAAGATACCATATCAGGTTTCATGTTTTGTCTAGCTTTCGGCAAGAGAAGCAGTTCTTACTCAACATAACTTGATGTGAAGAAGGATTACTATCTTCCCTAGGTGCTGCCTATGTGGGGAAACTACAGAGACGGTAAATCATATTTTCCTCCATTGCAAAATAACTCAAGTAGGGAGGATGTTCCTGGCACTCAGAAATATCACATGGATAATGCCTGGAAAGATTTATGAAACTCTATCAAGTTGGAGAGAGGCAGGTTTGGAGGTCAGAGACAGAGGAAGATGGAGAATGGTTCCAGCTTGTATCTGGTGGACAATAGGGAAAGAGAGGAGTTCCAGATGTTTTGAAAATAGGATGAATTCTGTCCAACAGATGAAGATGAATTGTATTTTGCTCTTCTGTTTTTGGTGTAGACAGTCTCACTCGGTAGAAACTGTTGAAATCCTAGATGTATTAGACTCTCCCTCTAGAAGACGAGAATAGCTCCTGTTTCTGAGTCTTTTGATGTAAATATGTTGCAAGAACAACCAATGTACTGATTGATCTTAATCATATATAGAAATATACAACGTTACGAATTTCAAGAAAAAATAATGTAAAACGTAATCCCACATGATGCACTAGAGTGAATACCTTCCTCCAAGGACCAGATCTTGATGCACTCTGAGAACGAGTTTCAGACTGCTGAGAACAAGAAGAAAACAAAAGTGAGTTAAGCAAATAATAGTGAAACACATTAGCAGAAGAAAAAAGGTACATCAATACCTCTTCAAACTTCTCAAAGTTTTGAGTGTCCAACTCATCAGTAACCTCAGGGATGAAGGCAGCATCAATATGATAGATTCTGTCCCAGTCTATTCCTCTAAACCACGGGTGAACCTGATATAGAAGAAAGATAGAAAAAAGAAATGAAAAAAGCAGGCAATTTACACTTTGCAATTACACAGAAACTGATAAAAGAACATAGAATAGGACACACCATACAACACCTTTATTTCATCAGCACCATTCGAACCTAGTCGCTGGGTAACATGGCAAAGGAGTTTGCCAATAAGATCTTCCGCTTCTGAAGATAGCTTTGCTTCCTCAGGAAACTTTAAATGTGATTTCCAGTTTACGATCTGCAGGTACAAGGATATGATTATACAGATGATAAGATTCTAAGAGACCTCTTCAGTAGTTTCTTTGTGAAAAAGAGCAATGGTTTGAGGAAAATCAAGGATAGAGTTGCTTAGAAGATGAAGAGATGAATCCTGATATTTCAGGGAAAGGAAAAACAAAAATGGAAAAAGGTTCTCCGGGAAGCCAATAAGAAAAAAGGGATAGTAAAAAAAATGTAGAAATAGATTTTAGAAACAAGCTTAAAAATAAGGGGGGGAAAAATAGTAGTAAATCGACCATGGCAATGTGTTGAGCTTTTCTTATGCTTGTTATGAATGATGATATGTATGATTACACTAGCCAAGCCTCACTCTGGGATTCCATCATTTATCTTTCTAAGCTTCTACCCCTACCTTGTTAAGCGTTTCTTTTTTTTTGAAATTTTGTTAAGCCTTTCTTTTATTTATTTATTTCGTAGAACTATCACATTGAGCTAATAAGTATAAAGTTAATGGGTGGGGAAAAAACTAATTTCCATTCTTCCATTTCCAATTCTATTACGAGCTTATCTTTTTGACCTTCTGCCCTACCATAATAACGTTTCTTAATTATTGCTTTTTTGGATTAAACCTTTCACATCTTCTCTGAAATTAAATAAAGCAATGTAATAAAGAGTTAGCACATATAATATTGGTAATGACTGGAGATTTAGTTGGAAGTATAATCTTATGTTGGACGAGAGAAGTTCATCAGGGTGGGGAATTAATAAGAAGTAAGAACATCCTTCAGGGAAGATAATTGGCTTGGGAATGATATTCTACAGATAAAAATGGAATTAGAAAATGATCATAAAAGTAGAAATCTCCTGTCCTTTGTCCTTCTGGAGATTACCCATTCTAAAAGATTATAATATTATTCAAAAATGAAGATTAGATGATCATAACATTTGCAGGGAAGGGGGAGAGAGAGAGAGAGACGAAGAGGGGAGCTAGATGATCAAACAAAATACAGCTTTTGTTTAAGTTGAATTTAAGAAACATAAAAGTAAAAATGATCGTCACCCCAAAAGTTTTAAGAGCATTGAATTTTCTCCTTTTTAAACTACCAAATCAAGTGGAAGGGCATATAGAAATCATTTTTGCAGTTGAAGTGGTTTTCTGAGTCTAAAACAGTTAAAGTACTTAGGTTATACTCCGTAGATTTCTCAAGGCCTTGAAAATTAATATTTTCCCTAAATGACTAAAGACGCTAAAAGTTACAATCGAGTGAAATAAAAGCAGAGAGATAAGATCTTTTATTAAAAAGAATCGGTTAAGAACCTGATACTTGTTTGGTCTAAATGTCTAGTGCTTTTAGCTAAGTACCAAAAGTATGTTTAAATAGCTCTCAGCAGGATAAAGAAAATATTTCAGAGGTTTGCATAAGATGATACGAGAGCATAGTAGAACTGTCCCAATGAGGAAGATATAAAAGGAATCAAACCAAGGGAAACATATACAAGTAAATTCAATGATGATCGTTAATGGCAGCACTCTGAAGGCTCACCTTGCGACATGTTGACATGGGATCATCAGAATAGAAAGGTGGATAGCCCACTAGCATTTCATACATAATAGCACCAAGTGACCACCTGAAGAACAAGAGCAAATGTACGCCAAATACATGAGGACAAAATATATAGGGACATGGATTACCCCTACCCCCCATCCCCCTACCCCTCAAAAAAGGGAACAGGAATACACCTCAAATAACGAAAACTAGAGAGGAGAGGACACAGTAGGCAGGAGTGAGAAAACAAACTTGTACAACTTGGAACAACTTAAACATAAGATCACATTTTCCAGTAATTAACAAAAGCAAAGAAGGTAAAACTCAAAGAGCCCGTACATATACATGAGAAAACTGTACTGACCAGTCACACTCCATTCCATAACCTTTCTTCAGCAGGACTTCAGGAGCTATATAGTCTGGTGTACCCACTGTAGAATATGCCTGGGTTTCCGCAATTGGAGGAATTTAGTTAGTAAGAGATTGACTTCTTCTCAGTGTTATTAAAAGCAAAAAGAATGAAAAAGTGACAAGGTCCATGGAAGCGAGAAGTGAAGCTCACATTTTTACGGATATTAAAATATATCAATATGAATTTAGTATGATAAAATTAAATTGCAATCAAAATAACTAATTTTAGCATGTAATATACAATAATGTTGTATTGATCCAACTCCTCAAAGTCGAAATTCAAGAAACGGTTGATTCTTGTTGGAATCACTTTGTGCACCATTATTTGAAGCCACATATGAAGCATAACAGCTCGCTTCACAATGGCTCTTAAGAACACTGCTTCATCAACCACACAAAATCAACTATAAAATGATCCACAAAACCACATGAACTTTGCTACTTCAGGTTAGGTGGTAAGAAATATGGTCATTGTGTAGAAAATATACACTCAACCCCCACAACTAATAACTCAATCCCTCTATTAATATGGGACATTCTAAAAAAAAATCAACATTTGGAGCGTGGATAATATGACATGAGGTCCAAACATTGAATAAACCAAGATTAGGGGTTGGTCAGGCTGTGATACATGTTAAGAAAATAGACCTCGGTCCTAACCCACCCCTAAAAGCTAGTTCACAAGATGAGGATCGCCCAATACCATATAAGGAGACAACAACCCACTTCCTCAACCAATATGGGACATACTAATTGTCATCATATACCAATTTTAATGATTGCTCCATCTACATTACCAACAGAAAATGACAGTGCAATAAGAGGACAGCTAGTGTCTTCTGAAAGCATAATACAGGGAAGTTAACCAAAAAGATACCCAAAGGGAGGAGACTCACAAGTGTCCTCCTATTTTTCTGCCAATGTTGTAATTGTTCTTGCTGAGTGCGTTTTGGCGCTGAAGACCCATCACTCCGAGAAGCTCCATGGGCACTATCACCCCCTGCGAAATCCTTCTCTTCTAGGGTGCTGCAGTCTAATGGCTTACAAAGACCAAAATCTGATAGTCTCAAATGACCGTATCTATCAAGCAGCAGGTTGTCAGGCTTAATGTCTCTGCAGTAAATAAAGTGTAGGGGAAACAATATTAGGATGTTTAAAGAGGTCCAGTACAAATGAAGAAATAAAACAAAACAAATTGCAACCAGGTATCAAAAGAAGTTATGACCTGTGTATATAGTTATGTATATGGATAGATTCTATAGCCAAAACAGTCTCCGCAACATAAAACCTGGCTTCATCTTCAGTTAGTGTATCCTTCCTCATGAGTAGGGTCATCATATCACCACCAGGTAGATATTCCATGATAAGATAAAGAAACTCGTCATCTTGGAAAGAACAATACAGTTTGACAATGCAATTACTGTCCACCTCTGCGAGCAGATTCCTTTCAGCTTTTACATGCTCAACCTAATAAAATCCAAAAGCTAAGGACCAGTAAATATAGTAGCAGAACTTATGGGAATCTGATGTTCATACTCATATACCTGTCCTCTACGAAGCATTTCTGATTTCTTAAGCTTTTTCATCGCATATACATGACCCGTTGTTTTCTCCCTACAAACTCTTACCTGTAATAGGAAAAAAGATGAACGTTTACATCCTTTAGACTTTCTGAGAAGGGAATTTCCTATCCACAGTTCATGATATCGAGCTCAAAAATATTTAGCTGCTAGAGCAGTGTGTTGAAAGTATAATGCAAGCACTCCAGCATATTCAACAGATCATTAGTCCGACTACTACATTAGCAGATCATGGGGCAACCGGCTTATATGATGACATCCCGTAACTGGCAAGATTCCACCTAATGGAGATTCAT
The DNA here is from genome assembly GCA_029582685.1 of Solanum piurae. NCBI lineage: Eukaryota > Viridiplantae > Streptophyta > Magnoliopsida > Solanales > Solanaceae > Solanum > Solanum piurae. The sequence continues at coordinate 15,091 of JAJOOO010079599.1, forward strand.
TACAAACTTGTGACTCATGAAGGAGAGCACTACCCAGCAGAAACACAAATTTTCTAGTTTTGACAAAGACATTCTTATGAAATCTTAGTTTTGACATGAGAAAGAATGAGAACTGTATCAACTGGATCTCTACAAAACCTTTTTCTCGATAGAGGCAACACCTATTAACTCGCAAGTTAAATTAAATTGAAAAAAGGAAATAAAAAGTTAAGGTTACACAAGAATAAGGTGTTGCCTATTTATCCATCCAAGAAGGCTTGATTAAGGGGAAGAACCTCATGAAAGGGTGAGGTGAGAATTCCTTATTGCTCATTAGAAGGTCATTAGATTCACACAGAAGCTTCAGATGTCTAGTTTTCTATTTTTGCCCATGGAATGACAAGTACTTGTGAGGGAAAGGAGTCGCTCCTCACTCTATTATTTAGATTTCACCTTCAAGTAGCACCATGGAGAATAGGCCTAAAATCACCCTCTATCACTAATTGTAGTGTGATATCACTCTAGCTCTGCTCAGCCACCTCGAATAGATGACACTCTGAAGTTCGTCCCAACTACAATAAATATCTGTATCTCTTAGTGTCTAAGCTAATACTATAGGAGAAGCATATCCAACAAATCATCTGTTAAGAAGAGGATTACAAGTTTAACACTTATTGCGATTGAAAATTAATATCAATCACATATGGGCAAACTATCCCAGGCAGTGGCAAGTAGAGTCCCAAGAAAAGATGGAAAAATCCCATCTTATTGCTTGAAGTTTTGAATAAGGTCTAAGAGGGACCCCCCTCCCATCCTCAGAAACTGATAAAGTGCAAGATTCTTAAACAGCTCCTCAATTTCAACCTATTTAAGGCACGTACTCATAGTGTTGTTGGTCATATTCATGGTTGCGTTGTAGTACCTTCTTAATTTTTCCCCTTTGACGAGTATAGACTGCATCACATTATTACTATAAACTACACATACAAATATTATTATCATGAATATCCATACTGAAGCCTTTAATTTCCTACAGAGTTCATCCACCAAGGAGAAGAAAGAACTTGACAGTCCGAAGTAACATGTTGTGGTTCAGAGACCCAAATCTAGTTAATATGGGAATGACTTTATTGTCTTCTCATAAAGTATGATATAAGTTTTTAACTAGAAATACATGGACATGATATATGCACTCTAAGATTATATTGATAGAGAGAATTTGATATAATATGTTCTTACATATTTCACTCTCCAAATATATGTATACATACATTAAGTTTTACAATCTAATATGGTAGAAATGCTGGGGAGATTAGTCGCTTTGGAAAAGTTAATAAAAAAAACTCTAGAATCTAGCACTGTATAATAATTTTGAAGTCACTCTATTCAAGATAGTTTCTACCCCCACAAGAAAGATTTAGCCAACCATTTTGACATTCACAATTATTAAGTCCTAGGCTAAGTAATCAACTCCTACAGGATTCACTAACTGATATAGAATTACCTCCCTAACTATAGCACACCTCCATCAGATCTAATACACAGCTCAGCAAATATTTGATCGAACCTTATAACCGGCTAAATTCACTTCAAAAGTGTTCTAGAAGCCCTTACTTAGTAGCTAAGGACTCAATTATCTCCTTATTGCTGCCTTAAAAAGTTGGTCCAACAGTAATGCAGCTACACCGTCATCTAACCTCTATATATATCACCTTCTCATGCTTGTATTCAAACCATAGAAATCTAGACTTGATCCGAGTTTCCTAAGAAGCTTACCCCAATCAGTAAGTAATCTCTCCTTTCCTTATTTAGAACTTCCTTTTCTTTTTTCAAGTAAACATCATAAAAACACTTAAATTTCAATAGTTAGATTTATATGTTAATGTGATTATATGATGCAAAATCATAGGAAAGTAATTAACCAAAGTAGCATTGACCCACAAATTACTAATTTTATTTTATGCTCTAAGGGGTCGTTTGGTACGCGAACTAAATTATCCTAGGATTGTAATCCCTGGACTAATTTATTCCACCAGGAAGATGGGATAAAACAATACCAAGTTGGATAGGATAAGGTGGGATATCCCAGGATTAAGCCTAGGATAAAATTTATACGTGTTTGGTAAGATGGTATAAATTTATCAACGCAGCATAAATTTTGGGTCATGACACTTCAGCATCTGCATTTTTCAGAAATCAAGGGGAAATAAATATGTAAAATTTACTATTTCATGCGAGATGTTTACCATCCACATTCAGAACAAGCCAAAATGAAAACTGTGGTTATAGAGGATTGTAGTAATATCAGAACAAAATTGTACAAGAAACAAACAAAGATGTTAACAGCCAATTAGATATTTCAATAGAGATATTACCTCCCCAAATGCACCCTTTCCAATCATTGTTAGTAACTCAAAATCATCAGCTCCCATTTTGTGCCTTTGCAGACGCATGTATTCAGTTTCCTTCTTTTCATGAAATTTCAGTAGATTATTTTGATCTTCCTCTGAGACGTCAGCATCGGCAAGTTTCTTTTCCAGTATACTTCGGCTGGTGACCAAATATAAAAAGAAAAAGAATATATTTCAAAGCACTTCGTAGGGCGGATAATTCAGAAATATCAAGACTATGCAATTCTTAGGCAGAGCAAAAAGGTCGAGGGTGTTCTTCGTTATGTAGTAGATAATTCTGCCAAATCAGGCTAATGAGCAAGACCATGCACCATCTTCTAAAATGAACGAATTAACATCTAACCAGCAAGACCATGCACATCTTCCAAAATGAATGAATGAATGAATGAAAGTATTAACATCTGGAATGATGCGACACGAAAGCCAATCCTACTTATTTCCTGCAGTCTCTTCCATGCATTTGAAGTTGGATAATTGACTGGCACAGTCATCGAAGTAAGTTTGACTAGTATGCCATATTTCAATTATACAAGATGCCTTACAAACGCCACATAGTTTTACCATAGCACACTTATCCATTAGAAACACCTTTAGTGGAATTTGAATCTAAGCATTTGGAAAAGGTATAAAATGTACATTATTTATGTCTGTTCCCGCTGATGCAGGAAGGTGATCAAACCTAGCCTTTATCACGATTCGTGACATCATTTTTGTAATTATTATGCAAACCAACTAACTAACTCCAAGCTGAAAATAGATGGGGTAATAGGTTATCAACCATTTGGAAAGATACGTTAATCTTCTCATCAAATAGCAGACATAAGGTGGAGGAGAGCATATAAGTAATGTTTGCCACACCAGTGTGACTGGACAATTTCTTCATATAAAAAGAAAAACAGATAACTTTTGTCATAACATTCGACATATATGCAGTATACTGAATATAATATAGGGACAATAAATGACGCTCCTGTTTTATAGTTATTAATTGTGTACAGTTACAAGCATAACAAAGCAGATAAAAGCGAGTTATTTGAAGCAAAACAAGCTTGGATAAGGAAACAGCAGGAACATTTACCAACAACCAATTTTATTTTAAATAATTCCTCGAATAGGTTTTAATGGAGATGAAAAAAGAGTGTAATTCCTTTCAACTTCTAAAATATAAGCCCTTCATGGAAATTGTTGAAAATGAGAAAATGCACAACCACACACCTGTGATAACATTATTCAAGTGTTTTCCTTTTTCTCCTAAGGTTGCTTAATTCTTGCAGGGAAATACAACCCTGCTAAATATTACTAAAAATGTAAATTTTAACTCATGATACTAAAGATAACTCATAAAAAGATTATAATAGTTGCAAGCATGACTTACCGCTCCTTTCTGTCGTGCAAATTTCTCATCTGCTCCTTGTAATGATTCTCAATGTACTGCTTCGCTGCAGCAACCCTCTGCTTTGTTACATTGGAAGCCTCTTCAGCTGACATAGGCGGTTGGGGGTCTTCTCTTCCACTACCCGTTAAATCTTTCTTCCTGGTTGACCTTAAGCGATCCCGTGGTTGAAACTTCTGGAACCAACTTCTTGCTGAATCCATCTACTCTCACTCAGCTTAAGAGGCGAAGCACTAGAATCTCTGGAACCACAGACTCATCGTAAACTGACTCTACTCATACCCCAAAATCAAAAACCTACCAAATTCATAGTCAATAAACATGAGGGCATCAGTCAATTGCACAACATTCCAAATTTAATCCAATATTTTTATGGGTTCTCAAGAAATCAATATATCATCACCCCACCATGGGAGAAATTGTAACAGGGCAAGAAAAAATGAATAATTTTCTACCAAGATCAAGAATTTTCCTCAAATCTTGTAAAATTCAGAGTTTTTAGCGACGACCCACATGGATTTGATGCATCAAAACTAAAATTTTGATCTAAAAATCGAACAAAAAAAAATCTATAAACACCAAATCAAAACACAAGGAAAAACAGGCTTACCATCAAATCTTTGTGCTGCAGTAATCCAACTGATACGATCGTTATGTACAGATTAAAATGATAATAAAATAATATTTTTTCAATAATTTTGTTGTTTGATCAGAGCAAGAAATGAAAAGAGGGAAGAAGAGAGCTAAAGCGGCATTTTCGCTGGTTTAGAAGCTAAGGTCAGTTTTTTTTTCTTATTGCCCTCTTCGATTCCCACTCCCTTGTTTTGCCCGCCTTCTATATTTATACCCATTTCCTCTCACGTTATAAAATAGGTTTAAACTAAAATACTACTATTATACTCATATTTATTTTTTATTCCTAAATTTTGAGTTTTGATAAAAACAGATCCAGAATTTATATTTTATTTTATTTTTGTAACAATCTCAAGTGAATAATTAACAATTAGTATTATTATTATTTTTACTTAGGATAAATGTGGAAAGTCTCTTCATAATGAAGTTGGTGCTTTTTTTTTTAAAGTAGTAACAAAATATTATGTGTCATAATGTAATTATAGTACTTGGTTGCACAAGTATAATTACAGAATCAAAATCTTTCAACTATTGAAAACAAAATCTAATTATTACAAACTTAACATTAATGTATGTGTCTATATGAGAAATAATACTAAAGTTATTTATTACTAGATATTAAAAATATATATTATTTTTAAGAATATAGTATTAAATAATTAGAGATTTGTAACTATTATTGTACAAATGTATTGATTTATTTTAATTAATGAAATTCTAACTAAGCTTATATTTTGCAAAAAAATCATAAATCGCAGGTTTGATAAAAAGTTTGTAGATGACTCATTCTTTCTAATATACGGGGTTATGATTAAATAAATAAAAACTAGGACACTAACATAGCTAAATAAATCGGAATTTTTTTTATGATAAATAAACAAAAGATAATTAATGTTAAAAGAATTACATATTTGGCAAATAAAAAATAATAATAATAAAAAACAAAAAGGAAAAGAAAGTAAAAGATAACTTTGTCGTTATACCATTTAGTCATCAGTAATTTTCAATTTTCATCAGAATTAAAGAGTGTAATTATTTCTTCAATTATAAGAAATTAATTGTTGACCAAATAATTACTTATTTACAAATATATGTCAATATTATGTAATTGCATCAAATCCAACAATATATGAGTTCTCAAATACATCTTTAATTATCTTTGAAAGGGTCTAATATACCTCTCACCTTTGGTATTTAGAGTTGATACACTCCTTGTTATGAAAGTGGTTCATACATATCATTATTGTTATACAAATGACTCACATATATGTTTTTCCTCTAACGAAAGTGAAAAAATAATAATTTAATTTTTAATTATTTTTAAAAATATATGTATAAGCCATATAGGGTATATTTTATCCTCCTCGCACACATATTTTATTTTATTTTGACTTTTTTGTTTCAACTACTAATTTTAAACTTATTATTTTGATGGTCAAATTTAGTTATGTTTTCACTAATTTTCTTGTAAAATTTATCATAGATGCCCCAATTTTTTTTTTACAAATACAAAAATAAAATTACATTATAGCCGAAAAGAATAGTTTTGAATTATAATAGAGCCACAAAAAATTAGTTTAATTTTTTTTCTTTATACTAAAGAATGAAAGAAAAAAAAGATAAAATAAGAACAAGAAACTCAAATAATAATAATCAAAGAAGTCAAAAAATAATTTATGTATGAAAAAAATTAAAATATACCTTGAACTTTGCTAGGAGGATCATATATACCCCTACATATTTTATTTTTTTAAAAAAGTCAAAAATTTAATTTTAAAACTAATTTTTTCACTTCCTTTAGATAAAGGGTATAGATGAGCTCTTTTTGTAGTGGTAGGGGGTTATGTAAGCCATTTGTATAACGGTCAGTCATTTTCATAACGATAGGTATATCAAGTCTAAATGATAAAGTTGAGAGGTATATCAGACCCTTTTAAAGATCATTAAAAATCTATTTGAGAACTCATATATTGTTGGATTTGATGTACGTAATTACATAATATTGACACATATGTATGAATAAGTAATTATTTGGTCAACTATGAGTAAATGTCGTAATACACTCTATTTAGCATTATTTTTATACACTCTACCAAACGACGATATTTATTATTAAAAAAAATGATAAAGTTGAGAGGTATATCAGACCCTTTTAAAGATCATTAAAAATCTATTTGAGAACTCATATATTGTTGGATTTGATGTACGTAATTACATAATATTGACACATATGTATGAATAAGTAATTATTTGGTCAACTATGAGTAAATGTCGTAATACACTCTATTTAGCATTATTTTTATACACTCTACCAAACGACGATATTTATTATTAAAAAAAATGATAAAGTTGAGAGGTATATCAGACCCTTTTAAAGATCATTAAAAATCTATTTGAGAACTCATATATTGTTGGATTTGATGTACGTAATTACATAATATTGACACATATGTATGAATAAGTAATTATTTGGTCAACTATGAGTAAATGTC
>JAJOOO010079600.1:0-17163 GCA_029582685.1 Solanum piurae
AAATGAGAGATGAGAGGTTTTGTCTGTGAGAGATGAGAGGTAAGTTTTTGTCTGTGAAAATGAGGAAAAAGTGTTAAGTTGAGAGGGAAATATTGGAGCCCTAAAAAGTTTGGTTAAAATTTAGCGACGGATATTCATTCTGTCGTTAAATATTTCTATATAATTTAAAAGAAATTAGCCAACGACCAAAATTTTTGTAGCAAGAAATAAAATAACACTAGCGACAAATAGTTCCGTCGTTAAATCTGTCGCTAACAAATTATCAATTTTGTCATCCGCGATGCGTCGCTATTTTCGTAGGCAAATTAAGGCGCCAAATTTTAGCGCCCAATTTTACGGACACATTTCAATTTTCGTCGCTAATCCGTCACTATTGAAGATCCCAATATTTCCTTTGATATTTTAGCAACCAAATTAGTTTTTCGTAGCTAATCCATCGTTAGTTAGTGACAGAATATTGTTTGTCGCTGAAATCCGTCGCTAAATGCTGTTTTTTTTGTAGTGTGATCTCATACCTTAACAACAAGATTACATGATTCAAACTATGATTAAAGTGAGTGTTAGTTGTTTGGATGGTCACTCAACTTATGGTAAATGATAATCTTTGAGGGACTATGATTATCATTTATCGTAAGTTGAGTGACCATCTGATGAGTCCACAAATTGAACTCATTTAGGGCTATATTTTGATAGAATTAGTGTCCTCAAATGCATATTTTGTCTCAATATCTGATGAAAATCCTTAAGTTTCAGGTATTTAGAGTTTGAGGCAAAGCATGGACACCACTTGGCAAAAAAGAATAAGGCGGCTGAAAAGAACGAAGAAATGAAGGCCTGAAGATCGCCGAGTGCAATTTGCGAGTCGCCGATCAGCCTAGAGATCGCCTTTTGTTCTAGTGTGCTGAGCCCTGAAGGAAAAGGTCAAGTTGGCGATAAAATGGAGCAGTCGGTGCGTCGCCGAGCAGTTCTGCGAAGTAATACCATATCGCCCAATGACTCAAAATGCGAAGAGGCTGAAGGCTAAAATAGGAAGGCAATGAAATCGACCAAACGGTGGATCGCCGATTGTATCGGCGATCTCGACTAACTTCGTCGAAGGTTCCTCTGCAGCACAAATTTTCAAACACTATAAATACATGTTTAAATTGGTAGCTTAGTATCAGACTTTAGAGCAAAAATTTATTTTGGAGACCTAGAATTTTTTAGTTTTAGTTCTTTGAGTTTTTGGAGACATTGTGCTTGAACTTGAAGATTTGAAGACTTCCAATTCCAAGAAATTGAAAGTGGGTGTTGAAGATTCTTCATCCTTGACTCCTTTAAAGTGAATATAAATCATACCCAGTTGATGTTACTTCGATTTGGTATCATTTTCTTCCTTTTCTCTATGTCTAGCTAAAACCCCAATTCTTGGGGTGTGATTTTGTGAATATGGGTTAAATTTTTTGTTGGGTGTTGCTTATTGTTGGTATATTCGCTGTTTAAATGTGATTTCGTTTAGTAGTTGTGTTTGAACTTAATTAGATTGTAGTTGCAAATACGATTTTATCTTAGTGTTTTTGGCTTGCTCGAGAAAGAGGTTTTAAAACTAAGACTACTAAATCAATAGCCGGTGGTTATTGGGTCGTCGTGGGTTAAGCTCGAGAGAGTGAATCCTAGGTCCTATCCCACACTTTCAGCTCGAGAGAGTGAATGGGCTAAGACGGAGGCTGTGCTTAAACACGACAACTCGGTGTTCGAGAGAAACCGAGTTGATTCGGGGTAAGTTGCTCGAGAGAGAATTTACCCCACTAAAGTCTAGCCTAGTTACAAAAATTCAGCGATGTACTATCAATAGCATCTACCCGATAGTGTCTTCTATCCCATATTCCTATCATATCCCAAGAATCCCGTCTCTCTATCTCGTTTTCTTACATTTTTACTATTTTTGTTATTAGCAGAATACAAACCCACATTGATAATTGACGTTTGCGTCACCCCTTTTAGATTTAGTATGTTTATATTCGATAATGTCTATAGCTATGACTATTTAGAACTAAATTTTATTTTTCTATTAATTCTCAAAACCACTCCCTTGGGACTCGACCCCAACCCATTCGATTGGGTTATATTACTATTGTACGATCGTAGACACTTGAATTGGAAGTTGTGTCTTGATTACGCAAACATCACCATCCAAACAGCTAACTCTCAGTTTAACCATAGTCTTATTCATGCAATCTTGTTATTAGAGGGGTGTATATATCACAGGGGAGACTGTGGTGTTTGATTCACACCATAGAAACAGTAATCTGATGGACACCAAATCTATAACAATAATTTCCAATTGTATACCTCATGCAGGAAGTTCAGTCTTGAAAAGGAAGGTCCCAAATAAGTTATCAGAAATGGAATTTACTAATGGTTACCAAGATGACCAGTTTGATCCATCTTATAGTAAGAGTGGATTTCATGAATTCAGTGGATCTGACATTCAAGAGATATGAAGGGGGTCAACTCTGGGAATATTGACGATGATGATGATCCTCGGAAATATTGAATGTAAAGTAATTACAAGCAAAAGCAAAATTGGGCCAAAGAAACATAAGACATGATGTCTTTATTACCAGTGATAATGGAATATTATGTAATTGTTGTGACAAGGTGCTATCCATCTCTGAGTTCAAAAATCATGCTGGTTTTAAGATCAATAAAAGATTCAAACATGGACGATATATTATTGATCTTAAAACCATCATGATTTTTGAAGTCAGAGATGGATAGAACCTTGTCACAACAACTACTCAATATTCTGTTGTCACTGGTAATAAAGACAACATGTCTTACGTTTCTTTGGCCCAATGTTGTGCTTGCTTGTAATTACTTTACATTCAATATTTCCCCGCAAAGGATCATCATCATCATCAATATTCCCAGAGTTGACCCCCCTTTCATATCTCTTGAATGCCAGATCCACTGACTTCATGAAATCCACTCTTACTATAAGATGGATCAAACTGGTCATCTTAGTAACCATTAGTAAATTCCCTTTCTGATAACTTTTTTGGGACTCGAACCTGAGACCTTCTTGGTTAAAGATGAAAGAGTACTTACCAGTTAGGCAGTTACTACTTCACCACAACCCTTATTGATGAATTAACTAATCAACTTAATTGTACTAAAATCAAACTCTAATTAGGCTACAAGATAATTTTTAGGTGGAATTTTTAATAAAATCCAATAAAAGTGATACTTTTGATAACCAGGCGATATGATTCTTTTTTATTTTAATGTAACATAAAAAAGAAAAATAATTTTCTACTATAAAAGTTGAATAATGACCCATGAATTTTTAAACTTGCTTCTATATGTATTTATCAGTTTTACATAGGTTGAGCTCATTCATTAAATGTTGTTGACACTACCTTTGTTATATCTCAAAATAAAAATGGTTAAATAATCTATATCTTACCAAATGTGAATACTTAAATCTATAAAAGAAATTGAACCACTAGCTCATTACAAATTATTTTTAGTTTGTAGATTGAAAAAAAATAGATTTTATTTCATTTATTCAATGTTGAATTAATCACTTATTCTTAGTAAGAAATTATTTGGGATCTAAGAAAAAAATTAAGTTGAAAAGACATATTATTAGTTATTTTTTCTATTAAATCTGATAGAACTACTAAAACAAGAATGATCTTTAAAACGTGAATCTTTTAAATAAAATAGAGTATTTGTAAGAGATAGTCCATTAAACTAATACAAAAGAAATGGACAGTACATCATTAAATAAAGAGAAGAAAGAACTTACAACATGTTGACTTATTTTCAATTTTGAAGAATTGTTGAAAAGGATTCGTGCTTGAATTGAATCTCATCATCGGCATTGTCATCAACGTCCGCTTCAGTGTTTTGAATGTCCTTCACCTAAGCCGCAACAGGTTGAGTTGTGTGATTGAATGAGAGGGATTGTTGAAGCGTTATATTTATAAGAGCAACAAGCAGCTAGGGTTTTCTAAAACTTAGTACAAACTTTTTAAAACCTAATTTTCTCACAATTAGAGGTGGCAATTTTAGCCAATATTTATAAATCGGCCCATCGAAGGTGGCAATTTTAGCCAATATTTGTAAATCGGCCCATCTAATTAATCCATATTTAAACGAATTGGATCACTTATATTTTAGTTGGATAAATATGAGCTTCATTAATTAACCCAAAAAATTATGAATAAATATGGATAAAATATGGGTTTCTATATACAAACTCACATTTGTAAATAGAAAAAAAAAATCCTTAAAAGTTTAAGAAAAAGTACTTTTTAGATCAATAAAAACAAACCAATGCATCCATCATGCACCCCTCTCGCATTATCTATTCGTCCCTACATGCTTATGTCCATCTACTCCAACCACCATACCATACCATACCCCTACATACCCCTCGGGTGAGGGATCGAAACCTAGATTAGAGTCAAAAGGTGGTGTCAGGTTCGAGAATCATGTTTTGGGTATGAAGTTGTGGTCAAGGATGAGAGTTAGGTCATAGGTCGGGATCCAGGGTTAGAGTCAGGATCTAGTGTTAGGTCATGGGGCGGGTTTGTGGTTTGATATTGGGTTCTGAGTTAGGGTCCTAGGTGGGGTATGGATCAATAGACAGATCCTGGGTCAAGATCGGTAGTCGGGAGTCAGGTCTTAGTATCTTAATTAGGATTAAGAGTCAAGTCTCAAATCGAGGTTCAAGACTCGAGTGAGGGTTGATAGTTGATGTAAAGGTAGGGTCCCAAGTCCCTGGTCAAGAATTTATTCTCGGGGTCAGGAGTTTGGTCTCACATCAAGAGTCGAGCCTTGGCTCAAGTTCGGTGTCTAGAGTCGAGTCCTAAGTCAAATCTCATGTCTCGATTTGAGAGTCAAATTTTGAGTTAGGGTAAAAAATTGAGTCCCAAATAAGAATTTGCATTAGGTTTCGATTCGAGGATTGGGATCGGTCTCGGATCCAAGTAGAGATTAAGAGTCAGGTCTTGGCTCAGCTATCAAATCATGTGTCAAGGTTGGGATTAAGAGTCTTGGGTCGGGTTAGATGGTGAGTTTGAAAGAAAATTCAAGAAAGTATTTTTTAACTTTATGTGGGAAAATCAGTCTTTTAAAATTGGAGAAAAATAAGATCATTTAGAAATTATCATCCGAATCATTTAAGCATACCAAATACGAGAAAATTGAAAAATATTTTATTTATACCAAACACATCCTTGAAGTATTTTTTTATTGCTTAAGATAATCAATTAACTCGGTTAAATGTTTAAATTTTTTTGATTCTAGGAATTAAAGTGAGTAAGAATCATTTTTCCCAATTCATTTCTTGACTCATATTTACAATGATGGATTACAATGCAATTTCTTTTTATCTCAATTCATTTTCAATCCGATCCAATTCATGCCCATTTTCCCCCACAACCTCACTTTCAAAATTTACTAGATACTGTTATTTCTAGATATATAATGAAGGGTTAAAAATTGATAACTTGATGGATTTAGGAATTCCATCTAATTAGGGGTAAATTTAGTAACGATAGGGATCTAAATAAACAAATAATATAATGAAGGATCAGGTTAACTAATAAATAAAAATAGAAAGGTAACTTAGACCCTTTTCCCATTTCTTAATTATTAGGGGGGTTTACGGGTCGGTTTGGATCGGTTATTGGTCAAAATCAAAATCAAACCAACATAATCGGTTTTAAAATTATCAAAACCAAACTAAACCAAATGTAATATATATTTATCGGTTTGGTTGTTATCGATTTCGTTTCGGTTATTCGGTTATTAATCATAGACAAAAATAAAAGAAACAATTAATTTAAAACGTGAAAAAGTGACAACAATCCATTCAAAACAAAAAAAATATTAAGAATGACTGTCATTACATAACTTTCGTTAATTGAATTGTTGTGAATAAAACTTCAAAATTCATTATTCTGGCCTAGAAGGAAGAGACAATGATGTTTTCATCCCACAAAAAATTGTCATATAGACACTCTTATACATGAAACCAATAAGATAAATGTTCTCACTTTGGGCATATTTGCTTTCATAAGTAAATTATAAATAAGTTTTGATGAAACATATATAAGATCTTAAAATTGTGTATAAAGTAATATATTATGTATGTATAATAATAAAATATATGTCTATAATAATTTATTGGTTCAATTATTTCTTCGGTTATTTTAAACGTAACCATAACCATAAACCAGCCCAAATATTATCAGTTTTAAAAAATTTAAAACAAAACCAAACCAAAACCAAATAAAATTGGTTCATTTAATCAGTTCGGTTCATTTTTTTGATTTGGATCGATTTTTATCCAAACCGTGAACACCCCTATAAATTATATTATTTTTAAATTCTAAAATAGCAATTCTAGGTATTAATAACTAAGTTATGAATTTAATATATATAAAATAAATTTCTTAATTAAAATAAAATTATTAAATTCGATGAAAACTAATACATCAAGTCAACATGCACGCACGCTCACTCACTCAGTCCTTATTGAAACGTGGGTTATTTGGCAAGTTGTATTAAATTACTCTTATTAAGAAAAAAGGCTCACATGAAAGTGAAAAAAAGCAACCTTACGTATTCAAAAGTCATGATTCACTACATACGAGAATGTTTGAATAATGATAACTATATAAATACTTTCTCTCTTTCAAAATATCCTTAAATTTGACACAAATTATTAATTTTATCTCTAAATTATTGACAACCTTAAAAATGCTTATCTACTTGACTAACTAAATTTGGATACACCCCCAATCTGTCACATGACATAGCAAGTAGTCTCAAACTCTTGTAGGAGCATGAAATTCTTAATAAAAAAATCGAGAGAAATAATGGATTCACCTCTAACCTTGGCGAGAATTTAGGAGTGTATTTCACTCATGTTGCAAGATCGGACGTGTATTTAAGTTCAGTTAATCAAGTAAATTGATGTTTTAAGGTTGTCAATAGTTTAGAGATAAAAGTAATAATTTGTAAATAATTAATAATAATTTTTTCTTAAATTACTAAAATAAACGAATAAAAATAAATATTTAATTTTAATTTTTAATATAAGAATAAAATAAAATGAAGCGGAAAGTGTATTTGAATATAATTCGCTCTTTGCGGCCTTTTGATAATAGTAAATTTGACCACATGCCATCAATTATGATTTTGGAGATAGAAAAATAATATTCAATTATGATTCAATCATTTACATTTTAATTTGACGCCTTTATAGTATTATACTTATGAAAAAAAGGATCAAAATTATCCTTTAAATTATTCGAAATAGAGTACGTTTACCCTACGTTATCTTTTGGTATAAAAAAATATCATGATTACCATATAAATAAATATTAGACAACTTGCACTCTTAATTTTTAACGGCTTGTTCTAAATTTTAATTTTCTTGTCTAATTAACTTAATTGATTAGCTTAATAATTATATTTGATCAGTTTATGATTTTTTTCTCTTTTCTACTTCTAGTAGAAATAATAAGTATACTAATTGTGACATGATCACAAAAACACAAATATGTTTACCTAAATAAAACTTCTGAAATTTGTGGTCTTAAACAAAAAGAGATAAAATATACAAAAACGTCCTTTAACCTTGTCGTTTTAATATGTCATGTGGAAAAGTTAGAATCAAAAAATTATCACAAAAGATAAGAGATACTCTTTTTTTTTTAATGAATTTCAAGGAAATATAAGACAATCAAATTAAAACTGAGAGAGTATCAATAATTATTCCGTCAAAATTAAACTTTATGTACAAGGTATTATGTATGTCTTTAATATTGCCGGAAGAGAATCCTAAAGACAATTTGCTTGATGGAAATATATTAAACTTCTATATACACAATACCTATATGTTGCTACTTGCTCGATTTTTTCAAAAATGTTGTTACAGTCTTGTCGATCGGATCCTTCTACTTTAGAGGATCTGACATACAAGTAGAATTTGCCACACAACCCGACAAGAATCTGAGCAACATATAAATATATTAATGAACCCTCCGTAAAAAAGTTAGAGGACATGCTAATTGACCTCAGGAATACTCTGTAAGGCAGGCCTCCATGAGCGATGACGCAACTCAAGGCCTTCTGTAACGTTCATCAACTGCTTCAGTAGTTGATGTACGGATATGCCTTGAACGTCTGCTTTTCCCATTAACTCAGACAATTGTTTTTTCGTAATCTTTAACTTTACCTTTTTTGTTAGGCTCGCGGAAGAATGAATACAATCCTTATTGCTTTCTCCCATGAGAAGAAGTTCATCCTCCAAATTCACTATTTTCACCTTTCGTAGAGGAGAAGGGAAGGATTCTTTTCTAATACAATTTCCCATATTTTTCTCTTTTGTAAGAAGAAGATATGAATTTTAGTAGCTAATTAGCAAGTTTTTATTATTTTTGTAAACATAAAGTGTTACGTTGGGACTCTTATATAATGTTAGGAATGAAAATGTTGAATGTGACTAGGGAGTGGGTCCTAATATAATGTGGACGTCCTCCAACTTGGCAGGTGATGATTTTTGACCTTATCCTTTGGGGCCTAACTTCACCTATTTTTGGGTCGGGATGACAATAGGGCGGATGCGTGTCAAATTTGTATAAATTTGTAAAAACTTCAACTTGTTTCATTTACATAGCAAATTTATTAGTTTTCAACCTGCCTTGCATATCCCGAGGCATAATTTTATTTAAAAATACTGAGTTTTCATACTAAAATGAAATGTAGATGTTTTTCTTTTTGAAGATTCAGATGAAAGTTGGAACTTTTTTGTTCTCTGCTAAATACACATAAGATACAACTTATAGACTAATAAAAAAATTAAAGTGTCAAAATATAAAGAAGTAGTATCACTTAAAAGCGAAGAAATATCAATATAATATATATATATATATAATATTTTTATCTAACTACACAGTATAGTTTTTTCGATTAATGTGTGGTTTCACCTTGGTCTAAGGTAATTAAGGAATATGTACGGCTTGAAACTCCGCTGGTCTTACGTACCATTCTTTGTTATTTTTTAAGAGAAAAGGAGAAAAAAAATATACATTTCTTTAACTTATATATTTCTTGTTTAAAAAATGTACGTTCACATCTCTATCGTTTAACAAATAATGTTACGTTAACAAATCTATATTTATTGAATTAAAAGGATTCAAAATTGTTTTTTGATTTCAAATCTATTGTAACTTGTATTTGTCATATTACCAATAAAACTATAAGATCATAAAATAAAAACTACTTCACAGTTTATAATCTTTAATTTAAGATCATAAAATTTAACAATTTAATTTAACAATTTTTTTTTCCTTGTAAATTCTATGTCCCATCAAATTAAGACTCTTAAATTGAAACAAAACAAATAGCATTTTTTTGGGGCAAATTTCGGGGGAGTAATTTGTTAGTAATAACGTCTACCAAGTAGTCAACATGCACCCACGCACGCACGATAAGAAATTATAATTCAATACAATTCTATGTTTGAATATAACTCCCTCTTTGCAGCCTTCTAATGATAGTCAATTTGACCACATGGCTCACTAAATTATAATTCAATATAATCACTTATATTAGGCATATATTATCATGAGATTAACTTCTCTCCATTGACAGTGGACAAGCAAATTATATCGTCAGTTCATTTTTAGAAATACTTATTTCTCTTAAGAGATTTAACTTATCTCCACTGACAGTGGATAAAAAAATTCCACCGTCAGTTCATTTTTAGAAATATTTATTTCTTTTAATTTAATTATTATAAGTTTACATTTAAAGAATAATGATTTTTCAGCTTCTCTTTTTCTTTTTTCTTTTTTAAAACAAATTTTACATATCTAAAATTTATTTTTGGGAAAAACGTTCAAATATTTTTTATCCTATCGACTTTGAGTATTATTTAAATAAACTGGAGTACATATGATAATATATGAATTAAAGTTTGTTTTCAATTAATTTTTGTATTATTGATTGAATGAACTAAGAAGAGAAAATATAGTCTGAAGCAATAGAAGCATCTATCCAAAATAAAAAATCTTGTTGATAAGAAGACTTAATAAGTTATGAATAATTATTTTATGAGATTAATTAGTCTAGATTTTTAAAAGAAGAAAAAGAGAGTAAAAAGTTGCTTGATGATTGTCTCAAACTGCTTCAATGGTGTTGACGGAAAACGATGTGATAATAACAAGGACAAGAAAGCAGTGAAACAATTCTTCTTATTATCACTCCTTCCGTTTCATTTTACTTTTCTCCAATATCAAATAGATATTTCATTTTACTCATCTATTTTAAAAATTTAAGAGATTTTTTTCTTTTTTTATATTATCGTTAGTATTAAATATATAAATCAAATAATATAACTCATACATCTTTAATTAATTTTTTTTAAAGAGATATGTATTAGATCAATAGTGACCAACAACAATAACATACATAGTTAATTAAATCCCACTAAATGGGAGTCCAGGGAGAATAGAGTGTACGTATATTTTATCACTATCTCGTGAAGGTACAAATATCATTTTTGAAAGACCCTCGACCGGTCAATAGCAACCAAGTATTACAAAATGAAGGGAGTATATGTCTTGTACTCATTACCACTAAGTGAGAGTCTAGGGAAAATAAAATGTACGCATATCTTATTCCTATCTCATAAAAGTACAAAAAATATTTTTGAAAGACTCTCGACCGATAAATAGCAACCAAGTAGATGAATTGTCACATGACAAAAACGTTTACCAACTTAAAGGCTCAAAGTTGTATTAAATGTTTATTTTATCAAAATTGGTATCAAAAAGCTATTCAAGAGAAAGCAATTTTATTTTGACTCTTCGACTTTTAATCAGTCATTGAAAATGCTATTGAAATCTAATAAAGCTAGTGAAGCAAGGGCTTTTTGGAGCCCCACCTTTTACTTATTTATTTATTGAATTGTCTTTTCAGTAATTAATATTATATGAATTTTTGCTTAATATTATATTTTTCATGTGTAGGATTAAAACAATGAGCAAAGTTGAAAAGATGTGAAAGCAAAATATATAGGTCGTAAAATTTTGATTTTATCTTTCTTTTCCATATTTATTTTTATGGTTTTTTTAGGATGATTTGTTGTAGTTGCTTCATATAACTTCTTCTAGGATTATGATAGTTTTATGATTGTATATGGTATCAACTTGAATTGATAGTCATCATGCTTCAACTCGTGTGGTTACTTACTTTTTGTTGAAATTAATTATTTGATTGTTTGATTATCTTTCAAATACTATATATGGCTTGTAAATTGAACTTAAAAAAGAAAATTTTCATGTGTAATTCCTTACTTTGAGTTACATTTTTTAATTCGTTATCCTAAGACACGTTTTACACTTAAAACGTTACTCATTGTAACGCTTTTGAAGAGTCCAATCACGGCAGATGCGAACCAAGAATTTGAAGACATCGGGTGCACCAATATTATCTTACCTCAAATATGAGTTCTGAGCTAAACTTAAAATAAAAATAATGCAAAATGGCTTTAGGTGGATTTGAAACCTAGGTCTCAATGTGGTTTCTCTAGCTTATACCAACATCATAAGGTCACTCTTATGTTTTTCATGGGTGCATTGTTAGCAATATCCTAGTTTCGTCAGTTTCTCGATCAAATAGATACACATATATACATATGATATTTTTCGAAGTTAGCGGGTGCACGTGCACCCCCTCCTAATGGTGTGAGTCCGCCTCTGAATCATGGGTCATCAAATCCTGCAAATTTAGAATTGAGTCTTGTAAATTTAGCTATAAAACGTTATTATCAATAAAGTTTTACCTTAAAAATGCGACAGCCAATGATGACACTCTGTCAAAGTCATATTTCTTCATTTTCCGAATTGATCACATGTGATTATAAAATAAATCTTGTTGTAAGGAATGTTCAACATATTACAACAATATTCAATATAATACAATTTTTACTAGATTGGCTCATTATTCACAAAATTTCATCGGATATGAATTAAATAAGTCAAGTTAATATATCGTATTATGGTAAGTTCTTACTATTGCTTAACAATTATTTTTTCTGATTTATTAATTATAAAAAAAATGTCTTATTTTTATTTGTAGGATAAAGATGATATACTTTGAACATAATGTGATGGTTGCTTTGTGTTGGGGTGATTAAATAATTACTGATATGAATTGATTCATGTATACTGAATGTGCTAAAACGATTATTAGCATGTCTACCTTAAGTAACTATGTTGAATTGGTTGGATTATTGCATGAGAAATGGGAACAACTGAAAACATTCAAATGGATATTTCTGGAATATCTTCATGTTCAATTCAAGATAACAATACAAGGTTCATTGAGTTTAAAATTGAGAATGACCAATCTTTGTTACAATTTTTTTTCATATCTCAAAACTTTACAGACAAAATTGATATAAATATGTTAAAGATGTATATAAAGACCAAATCGACAAATGAAAATTATTTTTAAAAGAATGAGTGAACATAAATTATATAAAGTTCAGAAATTATATTTCGTGCTTTGTCTTTCCATGAGCAATTCTGAGTTAATCAACTTTCGATTAAAATTTGCACATCATTCAATAAAAGGGATAATTTGATAGACCTTCTTACGCTTAACTTCTTTATTTTAACTCCTTTTTAATTTTATGGTAATTATTTTAACTATTTATTTTTAAAGAAAAATATTTACATTTTACCAATTTACCTTTGTAATATTATTGTTTTCAAATTAATTAATTTAATACACATCCTTTTTACTATTACGGTGTTGATATTGATAAAAATGGGCGTACTGATGTTGCCATCAAAGTTCTGAAAAAACCATCATTATCATCTGTAAATTGTCGATTTGATTTTTACGTACATCTCCAAAATATTTATATCAATCTTATCTGTAAAATTTAGAGGTATGAAAAAGAATTGTAACAAAGATTAATTATTCTTAATTTTAAACTCAATGAACCGTGTATTATTACCTTGAATTGAACATACATATTATCCAGAAATATCCATTTAAATATTTTCACTATTTATTCTCATTTTCTCATGCAACAATCCAACCAATTCAACATAGTTAGTTGAGGTAGACATGCTAATAATCATTCTAGTACATTCAGTATACCTACATCCATTCATATTAGTAATTATTTCGCTACCCCAATACAAAGCAACCATTACATTACGTTCAAAGTTCGTCATCTTTATCATACACATAAAAATAAGACTTTTTTTATGATCAATAAATCAGAAAAAATAACTTTAAAGCTATAATAAGAACTTAACATAATACGATATTTTAACTTGCAACTTATATAATTCATACCTGATGAACTTTTATGAATATTATTTCAACAATGATCAGCTACACAAGTAAAAATTTTGTTGAATATTGTTGGAATATGCAAAACATTTTCTACAACAAGTTTTCTTTTATAATCACATGTGGTCAGTTTAGAAAAAGGAGGAATATGACTTTAACAGAGTTTCATAACTGACAATCACATTTCTAAGGTAAAACGTTACTGACAGTAACGTGTCAGTAACGTTTTACAGTTAGATTTGCAGAATTTAATTCTAAATTTGCAGGATTCGATGACCTGTGATTAGATTCTTCAGAAATGTTACTGTGAGTAACGTTTTAGATATAAAATGTGTCTTATAGTAAAGTATTATAAAACATTACTCAGAGTAACGTATTATGCTGAAAACGTTACTGAGAGTAACGTTTCTAGTCTCATTGTACAGATTCTTGATTGACGGATGATTTGAAATGTTGGGACCCAAACTCATTTTTCCTTAATTAGGATGATATATATCTCACCGCACACATGAAATTATATATTCAGAGTCTGGAATGAATTATATATAATTATCTAGATCAATTATAACCCAAACATACAACGTGTTACACAACTAATTTTTGATAATTAGAGAAAATTTATTTACCAAATGAGAGTA
Organism: Solanum piurae; assembly: GCA_029582685.1. Classification (NCBI taxonomy): domain Eukaryota; kingdom Viridiplantae; phylum Streptophyta; class Magnoliopsida; order Solanales; family Solanaceae; genus Solanum; species Solanum piurae. Next base: position 14,016 of record JAJOOO010079600.1, read on the forward strand.
ATGTACACAGAAAAAAAAAACAATTGGCCTCTGGGACACCATGCTCAAAACAAAACACCAAAACAATAAGCATAATATATAAATGTGTCCTTAACTTGGTATTAACTTATATTTATGCCCTCTAATTTTGAGTGTGCACAAATAGCCACTTAAACCTTGTATAAAATTGAATTAATAGACACATTCGTCCTACATGAAAATTTTGGGTCTTGTGGCGTCCTACATGTATTATGACACGTAGGACGCGTGCACACCCAAAATTGAAGGATATAGATACAAGCAGGAGCGGATCTATGTATCATGATAGGGTGCCACGACACCCAGTGGTCTCGATTGAAATTTTATACATACATGTATATATATGTATATATGCATATAAAGCTTATGAATAATAAACTTGCCACCTCCAAACACAAGTAGGCGCATGGTGCCCAGTGGTTAAGGATTGAGGTTTCGATTCTCTTTTAGCTTTATTTTAAAATGCATTTTCGTTTCTTTTGCAAAATAAAAATGTTGGGGCTTGGCCTCGAACCCGCAATCAACACATGAAAAAACAGTGCTAATACCATTAGGTCATGTACAACATTTGACTTTGATATACATTATTATAATATGGTATATGAAATCTTTAATATAATATAGTAATATGTGTAAAGATCACAATTCAAATCCATATGATATTAAGTTAAAGAAATTCTAAATTTGATTTTTGCTGACATTTTTTCTTTGTAATTTTTACAATTTTTTTTGAAGCATAGAAAAAAAGTACTTCAATCCTCCATCTAACTTTATGTGACACAATATTTGTAAGTCTATCGTGCTAATAAAAGAATTGGGACGGAGGGTGTAATAGTTAGACGAAAAATTACAAACGGCTGAGACTTAACGAGTGATAATTTGATCGATTCAATCAACCTAACGCTATGGCACCCACAACCTTCAAATCCTAAATCCGCCTCTGGATTCAAGCTGAAGCCAAGTTAAAGAATATATTTATATATTATGCCTATAAAATATATATACTAGCCATCACAATTCTGAACATTTCAGTAGATGCCACTTTGCTATTGGCATGGAGATACATTCATGTTACTATTAATCAGTTGATCTATCTCCATTTGTGTTTTCTTCTAGGTCGGCTGACAATTCATGAATTTCTTTGTGCTCCTCTAGTTTATTATGGAAAATTTATCAAGTTTTTTTTTTTTTGTAATTTGGGCACTTGTAATAACTTAATTGTTGCATCTATAAATTAATTAGTTTGATTTTGAATATGGAACTTCAAGATGCTAATATCTTTGGATTTCCATTGATATAGTACTATTATTATGCCCATGTCAGTGTATTTCTAGTGACCATGAGTTACATCTTGCTAAATTATCTTACTTAACTTGACTAACACTTAATTATTCAATTATGCCAAAAAGGGGGAAATAGAGGAGATCCGGTGCACATGATTTTTTTACTAATCAAGGAATCTAGTCATGTGCAAATTATTGACTATGTTTGTAGGAAACATGATTGAATTTATTGTTGGGTTTAAAAAGGTGTGAATGAAAAATGAAGAGTTGCGACTTTTATGAAGAGTTGCGACTTTAATGAAGAGTTGTAACTTTTATGAAGAGTTGCGACTCTTATGAAAAGTTGTGACTTTTATGAAAAATTGTGACTTTTATGAAAAATTGTGACTTTTATGAAATGTTGTGACCTTTTCGAAAGATTGTGACTTTTCCAAAGGTTTGTGACCTTTCCGGTAAGGCACAATAAGAACCTTTTCACACTACCCTTTGTTTTCTATAAATTGAGGGATTTTCTCTCATTTTAAAAGAATGAATTTTCTTGACTTCTTATACTACTAAATCTAGTATTCTAAGTGTACTTTACTACCGTTGAGTGGTTCACTGACACCGTGGTTTTAGGTACCGATACACCGGTGAGTAAGATCGTTCTATCCTGTGAGGATATATTCCATTAACCTCGGGTACTTGAGGGGAATAATTTCCTTAAGGGGACACTGTGCATTCAGTGGGCTCGATTTTCTTCTTCAAGAAAAATATTTTGTATATTGTTTCTAATCTGTTTCTGGTTCTATTTTCTCTACTAGTTTAATTTTCTAGTTTTGAAAATACTCTTTAAACTCTGTTGTTTCTTATCAAGTTCTTCAAAGTTTTTGTTCTAAGTATCTTAGGAATACAAGATAAATAACAATCTTAAGGAAATTATTATACTATTGGTATTTCTTGTATTCTACTCATTGAGAGAAACAAATCATGAAAGTAGAAGATTAATGCATTGCTTCTCCAGAATTCGGTGCTTTGTTTAGCAAGGTCGAAGTGAGAATGTACTAGACGAATTGGTGGTTTCGGTTAAAGATTACACTAGGTAACCTTCTTATTATTTATCTAAGGAGTAAAATAGTTTCTAAAAGTTAACAGTTTTGATATTTATCATGTATGTCTTTGGAAAAAGATCTGCAAACCATATGGTTTTTTGAATGAATTTTCCTTGGCAAAAAGTGTTGCCTTTAAAATTCTTTAGTTTGTAGAATGAGAGATGCACATTTTTGTTTGATAAAATAGTATGTCAAAATGTTATAGTTAGAAGGCTATTTGAAAAGAAAAGCATATCTATGTGATAATCTATGAATACGTTCAATTCTGTTTGAAGATGATTTTTTTTTGTAGTTTTGTACTCCATGTGAAATTTGGTTGTGTCTGATTTTTGTAGACTAAAAACTTTTGTAGTTTTCTACTATGGATAAATTAGACTATGCAATTGGTTTGAAGGATATGAAAACTTCACATGATAAGTCAGTGTTGTACTTTTGATTTTCTATAAACTTCACTGTTATAAAGAAACAAATTATACAAAAAAATTGTCTTTATTGTTAGTATTCTAAATACTAAGTGGTATGTCTATTTGTGATAGAGGAAAAATACAAGTGACTTAGAGTTTGTGATTTTGTGCCTCTATGGATTGAACTTTGACATTGTGTAAAAATTGTCAAATGGAATTGAAGCACTATAATTTTTTTGTAGAATAATATTTTCAAAAGTGGTTTCATGTTGCCAATGACACTTTGATAGCATGAGGAAAAAAATATGTGGAAAAACTATTTTCAAATACTTGAAAAATATTTTTGAGATCA
>JAJOOO010079601.1:0-40790 GCA_029582685.1 Solanum piurae
TTCCTCCAGAATCTGTTCCAAGAATGACCATTCCAAGGAATCATATGCTTTCCTCATATCCACCTTCACCATACATCTCCTTGAAATTCCTTGTCTACCATACCCTTTAATCAATTCATGACTCAATATCACATTATCATTTAAAGCCCTCCCTGGTACAAAAGCTGACTGATTTGGATCCACTAGTGTTTCCATAACAGGTTTTAACCTTGCAGTGATGACTTTAGCTATGATTTTATATAATTTTGAGCAACATGATATAGGCCTATATTCACTAATTCTGGTTGGGTTCTGCACCTTAGGAATGAGAGTTACATTTGTACAATTGATTGCCTGGTACATTTCCCCTGTATTAAAGAATTCTAGGACAACATTAATTACCTCCTCTCCTACCACTGGCCATGCTTTCTTGAAAAAAACAACATTAAGTCCATCCTTCCCTGGAGCTTTTAGATCATTAATTCCCTGCAAAGCAAATTCCACCTCCTCTTTTGTAACTGGAGTTGCTAAATTCAGTTGTTGCTCTCTATTCAACTTCCCACCTTCCTTCATTATTTGCTTATCCACACTAGGTAACCTATATGCATTCTGACAAAGCAGTTCCTGATAAAATGTAATAGCTTCCTTTTCAATTTCCTCTTGAGAATACACACAGATACCTGCAACAGTTCTAAGGCTAGTTATAGTATTCTATTTCAGCCTATTCTTCATGTAAGCAAAGAAATAACTTGTGTTTTCATCTCCTAGTTTTAACCATTGTACCCTTGACTTTTGTCTCATAGCACTCTCCTCAATTAGACTCCATTTCTCTAGTTGTTGTTTCAGTGCCTTCTCTTGGTCCTTTTTATCTTGCACTTGCCTGTAATCTATCATGTCAAGTTGAATTTGATGTAGCTGTGTTCTAATGGTCTGAATCCTGCCTCTAACTCCCCTGAATTCAGTATTATTCAGCTCTTTAATAGCTCTGATGACTTTTCTGAGTTTCTTCCAGACACCTTTCATGCTCCCATTTGTCTCTCCTTGCCATGCTTACTTTACTATTGGTAGGAACCTGGTATGATCTGCAATGCAATTAAAGAATCTAAAAGCTCTATACTTCTTTTGGCTCCTCTTTTCTAGTGCAATCTTCAAAGGAGAATGATCAGATACCCCTGGTCTGAGTATATTCACCTCCATAATTGGCATTTGTATCATCCATTCAGCATTCACTAAAGCCCTGTCTATCCTGCTGTAAGTACGCCTATTCGTCCAGGTGTATGTGCCCCCAACTGTTTTCATCTCCTGCAAACCAGTGTCTATTATAAAATCATTGAAGTCTTTAACCTCTGTATCTTGTACTTGACTACCTTGTGGTCTATCCCCAAGCTGTCTGATTTAATGAATATCTATACTCTCCAATTTGAAACCTTGCTGCACTAAAAACACTCTCTGAAATTACTAAATATGCTTGAACATCTAGGACATCTCAAACCACCGATTGAAATTTTGAAAATGTCTTGTCGCGACTCCTCCACCGTTCTAAAAATTGAGGGGTGCCTTGTTCATCCTTAATATTTTATGTTTCCTGATTAAAATATTCATCAAGACTATTCTTTCCATTAGAAGTAAGATCAAGATAATTTTCTAGCATATCATCAATATTATCTTCATATTTCCACCTAAATTTTTCTTCATTACATACTATTTCATTTATTCTACCAAAATTATACAAGTCATACAATTTTCTAGCTTCAATTTTTATTTTATCTTTAACTGTTGTCAAATTAGGTAATCACTCGGCTTGAATATCTAAATTTCAATATATTTTTTCAACCATTTGTGATGCACCTATTTTTTTGTAAGTTGATTTAATAAATAAGCATTTAAATATATTTGAGGAATATAATTTATTTTAAAAAAAATTGACTTAACGGACTCTTTAAACCTTGGAATATATTTGAACTTGAAAATTTATCATAAATAGTACAAATATTTGGTAAAACTGAACAAATAGTTGGATAATAAAATCCAGATATGTGTTTTGTAGCTAAATGAAAAAACTTTTAAAACTCTATAAGATCCTTTATGTCATCCCAATTAGTATCGGTAAGTCTATACTTCATGTTTGAATTATGAGCATTCCAAACCATTTGTAAAGGCTTTCTATATTAATAAGCAACTTTAAACATTTCATATAAAGAATTTAATCTACTATATACTATTTTTGAATTTTTTCTAGGGGGAAGATTAAATTCACAACAATGATTTTCAAAATCTTTACGTCAGGCCTTTACTTGACATTTAAAAATAAAATGACATTCATTTTCACATTTTATGCAACCATTATTATACATTATTGTACCATTTCTAACAATTATATTATATATGTGTGCATCACACCTAATAGAAAATCACTATCATAAATAGGAAAAAGTATCGATTTTAGTATTTCAACAACAACTGTATTATTAGAAACATTATCTAGGATGACAGTAATTACTTTATTACAAATTTCATAATTCTAAAACTTCTACAATAATTTGAGCTATGTAACTATCAATTTTATGCATTTCACAATTTTTATAACCTAAAATTTCATTTTTGCATGTTCCAATTTTCATCAATGCAATGGCTAGTAATAGTGAAATAATCATAATCATTAACACTACGACCCATATCAAAAGTGATAACGATTTTACAAGTATTATAGTAAAATAAACAACGAAGATAATGAAAATGTTGACCTTGATAATAAAATAGCCTTTTTAATTGTGTTTCTCAAAAACTCTTTAAAAGATTGATTATAGACTATTTGAATATAATGAAATCGAGATTTTCAGCAAAACTAAAAGGCAAGCCAGTACCAACAATCATTTTAGCTAATTCTTCAAGATCTCATTCTCTACTATATGTGCGATGTCATGCCCCGAGCCTATACCATGGATGTGGCCGGCACTCAAGAAACATTGATAGTCCCTAAACGAACCCTAGGTTTGGCTAATAATAGACATGAGACTCAATATGATACGCGAAAACCTTAAATAGATGAATATTTAAATTATTTAAATAAAAGGTTTTAAACACTTGAAATACTTGGCATGAATAAGTTCCAATAAAAGCATCCGGATAAAAACATGAAAAAACATCTAGCACGACTATCTATGAAGCCTCTATTGTTCAAGATAGAAGTCGAGACAAGACCCACGACACCTCAAATACTACTAAACAAAATATAAAAATGGAATTTCAGAAGCAAAGAGGTCTCATCGAAAGCTATCAGGAAATGTGAAGTGATCTCAATGGAGCGTCTGTTAATGATCCTAATTAAGCACTTGTATCTTCATCATAAAAATATGTAGGTCGAATAACATCAGTACGTTAAATGTACAAATATGTAACATGACTGAATAAATAAATAGTTGAACTGGAAGATTTAAAGCAACTGAACATAATCAATACGTGAATATGAAGTGAAAACTATTTAAGCTTTACAATAAGAAATGCAATAAAAACAATATGATAATAATATACTTTACTCTTTCGGGGAGTTTCTCTAACTGACAATTTTAACTATGAATCTAGCAATGATACAATATTTTGCCCACTTTGGAAGGGTCATCTTATACCTTGTCGGGGTATAGGATGCTACTACAACTATGGATCGATCTAATATGCCTTATTAGAGGCAAAGAGGAGTCACACGATAAATCGGTGTGATCTTATCCTACACTGGCTATGTAGTTTTATGAGACTTGATTAAAAATAGACTCTTACTCTCTTCGGTGCTTAATACTACTACAAAAATACTCAATATTCATTATGCTCAATCACCCTTTACAAAGAAAGTGACTATTACTTTACGTTACTTTTCACTTTGCTTTACTGAAGTACTTTTCAGAAACATCAATTATACTCTTTCTCTTTTTCAATAGTCAAATGGTACATCTGAAATAATTAGACTTTTCCTTTAAAAACATTGTTCAAAACTTGCATTTCAAAGGTATACTTATGGACTTATCTTTCATGTTTGAAATCGATATATAAGAACTTAAAACTCTTTATACTTTTCTAAAAATAGTGCTCTTTTTTTAAATGTAAAATGATACATTCGGAACCATTAAAGTTCCTTTAAAACTCCTTAAATAACATGTGTTTAGGTTGTAATCATGAAAACTATATCTGAAATCATATTGTGATCTAATCATTGATGACTTAGGAAGTCATACTGCATAAACATTGATGACATATCTAGATGTCATATTGCTTAAACATTGATGACATACTGGACTATTGATGAGTCCGAGATTTGGACTCATTTAGGGCTTTATTTGTATAGATTTAGTGTCCTCAAATGCTTATTTTGTGCCAATAACTGATGTAAAATTCTTGATTTCCAGGTATTTGGATTGAGGAACAAAGCATGGACACTAATTTGCAAAAAGGAACGAAGCGAGTTGAAAGAACGAAGCGAGTTGAAAGAACGAAGATATGAAAGCCTGGTAATCGCCAAGTCCCTTTGGCGCGTCGCCGAATGGCCACCATATCGCCTAAAGTTCCGATGTACCAAGCCCTGAAGGAGAAAATCAAGTTGGTGAGAGAAATGAGCAGTCGGCGTGTCGTCGAGTGGTTCCGCGATGGAGTGTTGGATCGCTCAAAGTTACAGAACTTGAGGATGTTGAAGGCCAAAGAAAAAAGGCGATGGAACTGACCAAAGGGCGGATCACCGAGCCCGACTTACTGCGCTGAATGGTCCTTCGCAGCATATTTTTGGCGACTATAAATACATTTTCAAATATTAAGTTTAAGAGCATATTTTTTGGGATTTTTCATATCTTAGAATTTTCGGTTTGAACTCTGAGTATTGAGACAAGTTTTCCTTAGCTTTGAAGAATTGAAGTTTTTAATTTTTGAGAAATTGGAAGTAGGTCTTTGAGATTCTTCAATTTGGACCATTGTAAGGATGAAATTAATCTTATCCAGTTGATGGAAAGACAATTTGGTAATGATTTTTATATTTTTATGATGTCTAGCTAAAACACCAATTCTTGAGGTGTGATTATGTGATTATGGGCTGATTTAGCTTATGGGTATTGCTAATTGTTAGTTTAAATGCCGTTTAGAAGTGATTTGAATCATTAATTATGGTTTAATTTAAAGAATTGTAGTTGGAAATGCAGTTCTACCTTCGTGTTTTTGGCTTTCTCGAGAGAGAGGTTTTAAAACCAAAATTATTGATTGACCCCCCTCCGGTCTTCTATTGATAATTTGATGGTGAGAGCCGCGACTTGTGAGCATCTACATGGGGAGTCTTCTGAGGTTACGACTTTGAAAGCCGAAGTTGTAGATCTGAGGAAGGACGTGGATTACTTGAAGTCCAATAGATGATGTGGCAGTTGATGAGTCAGAGGCAGAGACCGACGAGGAGCAGATTGAGGTGAGAGAGGAGAGCATCTGTAGAGACCAGCCTGACCTTGAGGAGATGATTGTACAGTCGGTGATTCAGACATAGCTAAGAGAGATATCCATGACAGGCCCTACTGGATAGAGTGCTGTTGTTGTGACACTGGGCACTGATGCCCCGACAGATGGAGCGACTGCTTAGACAAGACTTTTCTTTACCTCCCTCTTTGTCTTCTTTATTTGACTTTTGGATGTTTTATTTCATTTGAGGACAAATTACTTTTTGTTTGTGGTGGGATGATGTATTTCCATACCTACCTCTTGTGACTGTTATTTTTGTATACATTGAGTTTTGTGATATAAATTGTGTTTTAGCACTGTTTTGTGGATGTTTGAGCTTGTGGCTCCTTGTTTTTAATTGTAAATGATTTTTGGACCCTTCCAATTTTTTTTTGCCACCTCTGGTGTATTTAATTGTGGCTATTCTTGTGCAAATTTGAGTGTCGCTTGTGATCAATACCGATGACTTGAATAGTGCTCTCAATCGAACAAAAAAATAAATGCGCGGCTACGATGAGGCCAAATGAAGTTACATAGATAATATGTGAACTTTTTGCATCTCGTTGTGACTAGCCGGTTATTGAATGGGTGTCTCGTGATGAACATTGCACACTAGTGAAAGTGTGGAGTCTTGTTTGATATTGGTGATAATGCCTCTTGTGATGAGCTTACCGTGAACCATGTGTGATGACACCTAGAATTTGACCCATTGGTCCGGTTGACTAAGTGATGCAAGCTCATGAAATGATCGTAGGAACCAATTTTAAAGAGTGAAAAAATTTGATTATACCTCTTTTGTGGCCTACCTTGTGAGTGTGTGAACTTTGCTTGAACACATTTTGAGCCTTAGCCTTTCCTTGGAAGAAACTTGATGAAATTGTGACCTTTCTTTATCCCTTCACCCATAATCCTCATGATTTGTGGTTTGTTTGAATAATCAACTTAGGCCAGAAGCCTAAGTTGGGAGTGTGGTGAAAAGAGAAGGTAAATCAACAAGTGCAATGAAGTCCCCTTTGACCCATGGTTTTGAGAAAGATGGAATCCCTCCATACAAAAAAAAAGAAAAGAAAAAAAGAAAAGAAGAATGAAAAAGTTTTGAAATAAAGTTGTGAAAGTGAAAGAGAAATGGGGTTTCCGGCATTCCATGGGAAGTGAATAATGGGGTGACTTTTGAGCATGAATGAAAATGTTGAAGGAAAGGGAAGAAAGTGTTGTTCATACCACATTTCATGAGGATATCAGCCGTTGAGCCTAAATGACTATACCTTTACACTCAGCCCCGTTACAAGCCTTAAAAAGACCTTTTTTTTTAAATCTTGATTGAGCTGAAAAAAGTGATGGTTGGAAAATAAGGGCAAACCTATGGGTGGAGTCATGCATGTGTTTATCTTTGTGAGTGTGAGAGTTGTATGTGATTCCGGACCTATAAAGTGTTGAACTATTGTGTGTGCATATGAAATCGTTCTTTGTGTGAGGGCATTTGAGTACCTTTGTTGAGCTTGAACTTGCATTTGAAGCAAGTATTGTGAGCTTGAGAATCTTCGATAATGGTGAGTCACAACTTGAATCTTTGAGTGCACAATTGATCCTTGCATTAGTAAGTTGAGTCTTGTCGTTTGCATTCATGATTGAGTCTTGTGTATCACTGTTTGAGACATCCTTTTTGAACTGCTGAACTTGAGTCTTACTCGAGGACAAGAAAAAGTTTAAGTTGAGGGTGTTGATGAGTTCGAGATTTGGACTCATTTAGGGTTTTATGTATAGATTTAGTGTCCTCAAATTCTTATTTTGTGCCAATAACTGATGTAAAATCCTTGATTTCAAGGTATTTGGATTGAGGAACAAAGCATGGACACTAATTTGCAAAAAGGAATGAAGCGAGCTAAAAGAACAAAGAAATGAAAGTCTGGTGATCTCCAAGTCCCTTTTGCGATTCGCCGAATGGCCACCATCTCGCCTAAAGTTCCAGTGTGCCAAGCCCTGAAGGAGAAAATCAAGTTGGAAGTGGGTCTTTGAGATTCTTCATTTTGGACCATTGTAAGGTCGAAATTAATCTTACCTAGTTGATGGATACATAATTTGGTAACAATTTTTATCTTCTTATGATGTCTAGCTAAAAACCCAATTTTTGGGGTGTGATTATGGGCTGATTTAGCTTATTGGTATTGCTAATTGTTAGTTTAAATATTGTTTAGAAGTGATTTCAATCATTAATTGTGGTTTAATTTAAAGAATTGTAGTTGCAAATGTAGTTCTACCTTCGTGTTTTTGGCTTGCTCGAGAGAGAGGTTTTAAAACTAAGATTATTGATTGATGGTCTGTGGGTATTGGGTTGTCATGGATTCAGCTCGAGAGAGTGAATCCTAAATCCTTTTCCACACATTGAGCTCGAGAGAGTGAATGGACTAAGGCGTATGCTGTTCTTATGTTGTTTGCTTGTCGATATTCGAGAGAAATTGACTTGATTCAGTGTAAATTGTTTGAGAAAAAATTCACCTCCTCTATAGTCTAGCTTATTCACTAATTTACAACTATTTCCTAACAGTTGCAATTACCCATTTTTCTACATTAGCCTATAATCGAATCACATCCCAAGAACCCGTCTCATTATTATTATTTTTGTGTTGTTTGCTGCTGCTGTAGTTGATAATTTCAAACCAAAACCCCCTTATTTGACATTCGTGTCACCCCCTGATTTGAATTATGTTTTTATTCGTTAATGTTTATTCCTATGACTAATTTGAGCATATTCATACTTTCCTATTGAATCTTAAACACGTACCACTCCCTGTGGGATTCGACCTTAACTCATTTAGTTGGGTTATATACCGACTAACAATCGTTGACACTTAGCATTGGATGAAGTGTATTTGAAACATTATTAACCAACTATCATACAAATCATGAATCATAGAGTTTTTCTTAATGTGAAAATAGTACTTTTGGAACCATTTGTGTTCTCTTAAACTCTTCTAAAAAAATACTTTAAAATACTCTTGAAGTCACTTAAAAATTCCAAAATCAATGCATGAAAATAAATGAACAAAGGCTTTCAACAAAATATTATCAACTAGGGTTCATGTGAAATAAAAGCATGAATAACAACCCAATAATCTCAACGAATAAAATATCATAATCTCATAATTAAGAAATTAGAACTTGGAATAAGAATACAATTGAATTTAGAAGTGGATTTAACTCTTACTAACTGAATTTAGTTGTAGGGCGTGATGACAAATTAGTCCAGCACTATGAATAACCTTACATACCCGGAAGAAAAAAGTTCTCAAAGAAGTTTGAAGAAGAACTTGATTGGAAGACTTGAAATCCTAGCTTGAAGGAGAACGATCAAGAAAACGTTTCTTTAGATTCTTAAACTAGTTTTTAGAAAATCCTATGGCCAAGAATTAAGATTTTCAGCAATGATTAATATTTTTATTAAGGAATTTGAGTTGGAAATAATGAAATTCTTGGAGAAGAACTTAACTTGTAGAAGAATCTTGAAAAAAATTTGAAAGAATCTTGCTTGGAAGTTTTATGCTTTGATTTTTCTTAGGGTTTTACCTTAGGGTTTGAGAGAGAATAGACTGGGGGGGAGGGGATTAAGAGATTAAAATTTGATTGTGCCTTTTATTAGTCAATAAATTCGTTTAGGATTTTCTTTGGGGTAAAAAGATTAAAACAACCCTTTTTAGTATTTTTCCGTCCACTAGATCGTCACAACAATGTATTAGGTTAATAAAATGATCATAACTATTTACTTTGAACTCAGATTGATGCAAAGTTGGAGGCATTTTAAAGAAGATTCGAATACCTTTAATGTGATTGTGATAGGTTATGAGCCACATAAACCCTTATATTCTAAGATATATGGTAATTTGAATGTGACCCAAGTAGAATCTTATATCAAAACTTAATTGGTAAGGAATGTTTCATCTCAACTTTGTGTTAGAGGATTCTAGTGACCTTAATTCATATCCAAGTCCATTCCCACACTAAATAATTGATCTTAACACCTCAGAACAATGTAGAATCACTCGATAAGACCTTATACACAAATGAAAAATGGTTTGGGCCTTTGCTTATAAAATTTTAGGGTGTTACAATATCTCTCCCCTTTGGAATCATTCTTTCTTGAATGAGTTGCACTCAACATGGGAAGGAAAGGAGTTACTCTTACTATCCTATGGGAAATCTCATCCCAAGAATACTACACCTTAATACCACATTCAACAAAACTTCGAGTCCTAATCAAGAAGCACCTAACGCATCATGCATTCATCCACATGTTATCAACGCAACATTCAAGCCTAGAACTATAACCACTCCATGGACTCCTACTAACCAATCCTTCTAAGAATTCCTCTTTCTCTCGTCACCTCTACCAACTGATATTTCACGCATTACTAGTTGTAAACCAACTAAGTACTCTCATCTAACTATTACTCATTGTAGAACATCATCTCCTTCTTCCTCACACATTTAAAACCTTAGATGGAATAAGCACACTGCCACATCCAAAATAAGAAATATCAATCCTCTCTTATCTATCATCACACAACTACTATCAACAACATCAAAACTAAAAAAGATAATTGAAACAGTTTAAAGGAAAAAGATCATAAGCACGATTCATTCGAGAAATCTAATATAAGAATATGAATGATGTAACATTATGTTGCTAGCCACTGAGAGTAAATAATGAATTTGCGAGACTTAGCATACTATGAGACATGAGTGCTTATATGAATAGGTTCATATCATGAGTCTGATATCCATAAATTTATGGAGTAAGATTGAGATTAATGGGCTAAAGTCTTTACCCCACTTTCTCAGAATCTATCTTATGTGTATGAATATAGGTCATGAACATAATTCTGCTATTAAAAAACTCAACATGATGTTGTAATGAATGAACTTTGAGGATTACGCTAGAGTATGAGTGGATTGAAATAATACTATAACTCTTTCTGAACACATCACTATCTAATTCTTAACACTTGACTTGGTTTCTTATCTTATCATCTCCCTTTTAAGTCTGAAGATGATAATTTAAAGGTATGGATCTATTTCATATTTTCTTAACTAGTCTATATTCAATTTACTCCAATACTCAGGAAATACAACTATCATGGCTACTGAACTCTCTATGTGCACATATTAAGATTCCTTCTAGGGATTTTCTCTAAGATGCTTCTTTTAACCTCTTCCCATCGACTTATAAGTCCTCTTAATCTAACTATTAATAAAAATAAGTAATGCTTACATCAGTCTATTCCACATTGACAACTCAAATATATTATTTCGGAACACATGAAAAATTATAAACTTAATTGTAACCTCATCTGACTACATATGATCTCGGGTACACCTCCTAATGCTCTTGATAATCTAATGACTTATCTACACTGCATTTGTCTCATCTAAGCGTCATAATACCACACTTGTACCGCTCACATTCTTTGCAAACTAACACCTTAATTCCTCACCTACTTTATGTCATACCTACTAGATCAGATCTCAAAACTAACATCGCCAACCTCATATTGCCATCTTTTTTATCACGACACTCGTCTTAAATTCAAGCTTAGTGTCTAGTACTAAATTCATACTAAATACATATATTAATATAATTGCTCGCATACCATACTAACTTACAACTACTAGATATAATTAAGAAACACTTACCCACTAAGATCTCATAGGAAGTTGTCAATCTTAATCTCTAGTCTACCTAGTTACAAATTACAGTCACATTCCCTTTCACAAATTAAGTACTATATTGACCCATTCACTATACATCATTCCCTTATTAGTTCTATAACCCATTAAATATCAGGGGGCTCTCCGTTCAAAAATTATAAGCCTATCTTAGATATATCAGATCATTAATACTCTACTCTTATATTAAACACCTATACTTGATAGTTACAAACACATTGACACATCATCATAAACTCATTTATGGTTCAAGAATGTGATGATTTGTAGATTTACACTTATTTGAGGCATTTTTAGTTCAATAATTAGTGCCTCAATGCCTAATTATGTCCTATTTTGATAATATTTTGATGATTTGCAGCTATCAAGGCTAAATGGCAAGGTAAGAATGAATACTTGAAAGAAAGACAATAAAACATTGAAAAAAGTGTAAACTCCACATTGGAAGTCGCCTAACCAAAAGGGCAGATCGCCCCAATGGCATGACCTTTCCCAAAGTGATAGTCCTTACAATTGAAGATAATCAAGGCAGGTCAGTGAACCAAAAGAGAAACAGTGATTTGCTGAAGATGAAACCATCACCGAAGGTGACATAATTTGGATAAAAAATGAAGGCATAAAAGGCGATCAAAGGTGGTAATCAGTGATGTGCTGAATGTGAAAGACAAACTGAAATGAGTTCACTGACTAGGGTTCAAACACCTGAAGCCTGAAACAAATAAAAGATGAGATGAGGAATAGATGATGATCCACCGATTTGTCTCGGTGATATCGCTGAGTTGGTCACATAATGGATTTTGGGAAGCTATAAATAGCCCAAATGAGAGATAAAATGGAGAACTTTTGAGTGAAAGTTTTTCAGAAGAATCTTAGTTTTTAGAGTTTTTATGTATGAGATATCTCACCTTGTGAAAAATATCTTTAGTTTTGAGTTTTTCAGTTTTGCTTTTACAATTGACAATTGGAAGTTGAAATCGAAGTGAGTGTTGATAATAGTTGCTTAATTTCATCTTATCCGTAACTGCTATTATGATAGGTATAATTCCTTTACTTTTTATGATGGGTGACTAAAATCCCAAGTCCGGGTGTAAAATTATGGGATTGAGTGGTGATTTAATGTAGTGGATATTGTGTTTTACTCTGTTTTATGGTTGTTCATTCATGGATTTAGGATAATTAGCATGAGGTTAGCTTATGGGTTAAAGTTGCAAACTTAATCCTATTTTTGATCTTCGATTGATGCTTGAAAGAGATCAATTGGAGTGGGTATTTAATTTGATGTATGTAATTTAAGTTTGATATCTATGATTTGCTTGAAAGAGGGATTATGGGTCATATCTATTTGCCCAAATCTACTCGAAAGAAAGATTTCATAAGGTAATGGGTTGTTTTGTTATTCACATAAATGAGACTGAAAGGATATTTTATGAATTGATGCTATGAGATATTTAGAAGATTAGTTTCATTAAAGATGACCAACCTATCAATGATTGTTTAGAACTATTGAGCAACATAATTACTTCTCTGTGATATCGATTTCAATCCCTGCACCCATAGATTACTTACTAACTGTTTGAATTTCTGAAGTTTAATTTAATTGTGACATTTGATATCGTAAACTATTTTGTAAATTTGGTGGAATCATCCACCCATTTGTCTTATCCTACTACAATGAACAAGTATGCATTCTTAATTTCCTAGTGGAATTCTTATCAATATACCATTCCCATGTGGAATTCATTCCCTACTCTTAGTTGGGTATTTTTATTGACAACGATCGCTTACTCTTTAAATTTGTTTTTGAGAGTCGTTTGAGTGTTATAAAAAATGGTGTCGTTGTTGGGGAATGGTGGCTAAAAATTCAATTAGTAAAATTAGTTTGTAAACTTATTGAATTGTAGTAGATTGTTGCTTGACATTTTTGTATTATTGATTTGAGGTCTAAATATGAGTGATAATGGTAGTGACAACGATAGTCACTACGAGAAAAATGACAATATGGGTGATGCAAATGACATGCGCATGAATGTCATTGTAACCAATTGAGCTATCCAGTTACCGCTCACAACAGGGAGGGCGATGTTCCATGAAACCAAAATAATTCTACAACTTCTTTAGATGAGAGATATGTTTGGAGGATTGGCTCATTAGGACCCTCACAAACACCTTAAAATTTTTGTGGATATATGGATGTCGTTCATCATCAAGAACATCTCACAAGAGTTGATTCGGTTGAGATTATTCCCTTTTTCTTTGACGAGGGAAACTACAAGATGATTGGCTATGTTATCGAACAATTCTATCACTTCTTGGGAGGAGTTGACTGATGCTTTCTTAGAGAGATTTTCCTCCCTCGAAAATGGGTAAGCTTATGGACAACATCCAAAACTTCAAAAAATTGGGAGGTGAACCTCTTCACAAAATATGGTTGTGGTTGCGGAAATTGCTTCTATAATGTCCAACACATGGTGTTCAAGACAATTCATCACTGCAATACTTTTATTATAGGCTTGATTCAGTCAATAAGGTCTTGATTGATCAACTTATCCAAGGTGGGCTGATGCGACAACTCTTTGATGTAGAAATACTGTAGATAGATAATATGACAAAAGTGAACTGAGCATGACATACTAGAGAGGATCAATTATCTTCTCAACAATGGGGAACAAGCAAGAAGAACATGGAGAAGGATCACGAGTGAGATGAAAACATTACTAAAATGATGACCCAACTCAACTTTCTATCCAAAACATGTCATGGGAGGTGGATAAAATATAGTAAACACATTTGGAACAAGCAATGGGCAGTTCCCGAAGGATGCCAAGTTTGAGGTATCGTACAATGAAAAAGTGAACTACTTGGGAAATCAATTGGCGGGGTGGGTTCTCATCCTAACAACCCAAAACAGGGTTGGAATCAAGGTTGTAACAAAGATTGAGATAATGATTGGAGATATTGGAGAGATCGAGGTGGAAATTAGAGAGATACAAAAGCTGAGAAAGATGGTATGTCCCACCTCATGATCGCTCAAAACCAAAAGAACCAGCTAGACCTTAAGGAAATCAAACCAAAGAAATGCTAATGAGGATCTTCAATAAGTTTGAAGGGTCTGACAAGGTGTTAAAGGATTTGACTCCTCCACCTTGACTCAAATGGTTACCTCTCATTCGGTGTCAATCAAGAAATTGGAAATGCTAATGTGTCAGATCTCCACCTATCTCAATCCAAGGCAAATGGGAACGTTGCCTAGTGACACCATCTCAAATCCCAAAAATGAATGTTGATAAAGTAAGAATTGTGTCATGTCATGATATTAAATAAGGCACTTTTTGAGAGGCAACCCAAGTTTATTTTATTGCTTTCAATAACATGTGTTATGAGTCCAAGTTGAAAAAAGTTGAAATGTTGAGAAAGGTAACTTAGGTGATGGCAATACTTTGTCGGCGATCCACCAAAATCGTTGTGTGGATGTCACAACCCAAAGTAGACTCTAAGCATAACATGACATATAGAACCCTGAGAATCCCTACACAAGCCATATAACATACATCATACAAGATAATAAGTAAAGAGTTAAAAAGTAGCATTTCATATAAAAGAGTTTGACAAAAGCGGATGTCTAAACATAGGTCTCAAAGCCATCTATTACATTATAAGCAAAGTGATTAGGACGTAACACATACACCTTATACAAAATCTGAAAACAAAAATGACATGAAAGCGATAAAAGAATCTTGGCCCTCGGATCATGAGGACTCACCGGTCTTCAAAGCTTAACGAATCAATTAGCCGCGAGTATGGGGAATCGGACTGTCAGACTCTTACATTAGTGAAATGATGTAGGCACAAGTATGCATTAGTATAAGGAATGTACCAAGTATGATAGCAATGCATAATAGTTATAAAATAATGCAAAAAAAAACACTTTTTATGACATGTAATGACCAAGCTAAATCATAAAATAACATGTTAGAAAACATAAGTCATAACCATGGTAAATGCAAGCTAAACATCTTATAAAAACACTTATGAGATACTTTAGAAAAGTAACCTTAGTTCATTATTGTGGGAAGTTTATCTTGAACCGACATAGACTATGTGAGCTATAACATGGAATCCGATGTCTATCACACACCAAAAAGAGATCTCCTTAATTGCCAAGGTAAGAACCATAAATTTGAGCTAAACTGAATCCACTAGGTAATGTCTATCTAAGACAAACCTATGGTGGCACATAGTTATGGGACATGGGTAATCACTGCTTGGCCACTCGGTGCTAAGCATAAATCCCACATAATATTCATTAATCTTAACTTGTCTTATTACCCATGGAAAGGCACAATTGTGTAGCCAATCCAAGCTAGAGTTCATTTAAAATAGATCCTTAATCTTGATTCAACTTAGGTGAGAAAACCTTTCAACCTTATGAATCCTTTATATGAGAAAACCCTTTCACAATCATATTTTGAGTAGTATGTGAGATAGACAACTATCTATGGTTTGGACCTACATCAGTAGGTCCTTTTACAGACCGTACTGGTCAACCATAGAAAGTGATCATAGACTCTTAATTTGGCCAACATTCGACGAAACCAATGTACGGCTCGTAGGTACGGACTATACATTCAAACCGTAGAACCAAACTTTAAGCTTTAAAATTTCAGTAAGTCTGGTCACCAACAAGACCTATCTATGACTCCTACAAAGGTTAACGGACCGTCAAGGTGAACCGTTAAAAGGGTACTGTTACTTGATTTCAAAAATTTATTTTCCCAGTTCCTACGGTGTCCATGTACGACCCATAGATGGGACCCGTAGACAGAAATAGAAAAAAATCCTCAAAATACTACTATCTATGAAGTCTTTAAACACTATGATGGAAGTCGAGACAAGATCCACGACATCCTAACAAAACAAAACCATAATGTGAAGCCCTCCGGAGAGCAATGAGGTTTACCAAAGCTAGCTGGAATATGATGGGATCAACAAAGCACCGGTTGATGATCCTGAATACCTGTATCGGTATCATTAAACAATGCAGGTCAAATGATGTTAGTACATTGAATGTACGAGCATGTAAGGGGAATACTGAACATATGTATACATAGCTGAACTGAAAGAAAAGGAAAACATACTCACCTCAACTCAACTCAACATGAAAGAAACACTGGAAGATGAAAGATGTATAAAGCTTTTAAAATCGTAGATAATAACTCAATGTATAAAAAAATCAATAATAAACTCTTCACTCTTATTTGGGAGATTCTCTAACTGACAACCATCACTATGAGCTATGTGATGATATAACGTCTCGCCCACGTTGCCAGAACTATTCTATACCTTTTCTAGGTATAAAACCTCATCAAGTAAGTGGATCCACTAAGCTATGCTTAAAATCAACAAGAAATCATCTAAAAAGTATGATCCTTTACCCATGTTGGCATACATGGTTTATGAGGATATTGAGTTGTCTATACTCATCCCCATTGGTGCTCAATACTACTCCCAATAATATATATAACTCATGCTCAAATTTATAAAATATAACTCATCCTCAACTTGAGATAATTACTCAAAAGATCCTCTTAAAAGAGGTGATCCTCAAGACTCCTCATAAACTCATTTAGAAATCAATGTTTCTCTCATTTTAAATATAAAAATGTAACAGACTTGGGAATACTCAGTTCCCTTATACTCATTTTGAAATATGAAACTCAACTCTCCTCATTGTCATACTCATTTAGTCAATTCTTAAAACAAGTTATAAATAATTGTAGAAGACTTCTCAAAAGGACTTTCTCAAACTTTCCTCTTAACTTTACCTTAAATTTGGAATGTGAATTCAAGAGTTATGATTAGGATATATAGGATCTTTGAATGATTATTAATGTAGACTTATATAGGTAGTATTAACAAGATAGCAAAAAAGGGATTCAAAGGAACGCATACGGGACAAAAAATGGAGGCGTAAGGGGCCTTATGCCCCTGGCTCATCAGTGGCGCGCCACGCCATCCCTCAATTAAATGGGGCTGGTTTGGGGTGCACTGTAGGTGCAAGACGCCAACCCCCCGGTGCGGTGGGGGTTCGCCACCCCAACCCAGAACTTTTTGATGAATTTTTCTTCTCAATTTTTTTGTCCTAACTAATCTAGAATCGATTGATTTCTTCCAAACTGTAATACCCCAACTTTTCGAAATGTCTAAATTAACTCGTTCCTTCGTGGAAAGATAAAGAGGGTGAGTAAAAATTAAGAATGATGTGGTATGTCATATTTTTAGTTGTCAAGGGTTGTATCTCAAGTTTTGTAGTTAGGTAAGTGGCAAAATAAAAGTTGGCGAAAGTTATCGTAAGTTCCTTCCTAAAGATTTCTCTAAAATTTGGGTCAAATGTCTCGGAGGTTTTCTCCCAATCTATAAAGAGTTATGGGGTCCACAACCTACCAAATTGAAGGTCTATGAGTCTAGTTTCCAAAGCGTCAGC
The DNA here is from genome assembly GCA_029582685.1 of Solanum piurae. NCBI lineage: Eukaryota > Viridiplantae > Streptophyta > Magnoliopsida > Solanales > Solanaceae > Solanum > Solanum piurae. The sequence goes on from JAJOOO010079601.1 coordinate 17,642, forward strand.
CTATTTGTTAATACGTATTCAGAATAGAGAGATATTCACATTTTTGCAAGACAACGCAAGTAGGCACGTGAGGTGGGGACCTAGGTTGGTGAACTTTTTATATATCTTCTTCTTCGAATTTTTCTCTATTTTTTTAGTTAAGAACCAAAAAACTTAGAAAACCCATTTCTAGGATCAACCAAATTATATATTTTCTCGACTTAAGTCCTTTACGAATGTTGTTCTACGCGTTGAGCTCGTCTTCATGGTATAAATTGTTTTATCAATTTCCTAGTATATCATACTTTGGTGTTGGGACAACAAGGGTTTGGACATATTTTATGGTTTTGAGGTGTATTAAAAACTTAAGATCAAGGTAAGACCCTTCTTTCATTGATTCTAGCTTTGATAAGCTTCAAATAGCAATTTGCGACGGGAATACATATCTTTTATCAGATTATCGTGGTATCTTCTATTCTTGTGTGTTGATTATGATCCTGCCTTGTTGTAGTATCGAGGTGGTTTGTGACTTAAAGTCATTAGGCAACGTGAATTCAACAAAAACGTATGTCAAGGTTATTCCCTTCTTACGGCATGTTTCCTTAAAGCTTATGAGAACTGTAATTGGGTTGTTATCATTGTTATTCTTGTAGCCATTGTTGTTGATTGTTGGCTGCTCAAGTTGATATAATCTTCCCTTGTAGGGATTCTTATCCAGTTAGTAGCATCCCTATGTTGGACACGACTTAGAGGCTATTTGTATAGGTTTTTTATAACTAAATTGCTCTGTTTTAGCCTATTGAATTGTTATTGTTGCCATTGGGGCTATTGTGGTTAGCTGCAGGAATGTGATCTATGCCTAAAAGGGATATGTTCTGCGTACGTAGATATATTGATTCCTAGAAGGGCTATGAGTTACCTACAGGGCAAAATTGATGCCTAGGAGGGCCATGAGTTGCCTACGGGGTTATATTGACGCCTAAGAAGGCTATAATCTATATTGATGCCTAAGATAGCTATGTGCTACCTACAAAGCTATATTAATGCCTAAGAGGGCTATGTGACTATCTATGGGGCAAGGGGGACTACCGATGGGGGTACATAGACACCTTTTGGGCTTATGGGGGCCTGGGTAGGTGGTCTTGTGTGCTGTTTGTACCTGTCGAGCTTTGGTTAGGTTGTTGTTTTATTATTTTTGATAAGTTTAGATTTAGGAGCAGGTCAGTAAACTTATCTTATCCTTGGTTTATTTATCGGATTACTCCCAGTATATTAGGATACCTGCTCATAGTCTATTGCCTTTCATAATCGGTACATTATTTGGTATTGATATCCCATTGCCTAGGGTACTACATTCATGCCTGCTGGTCCCGACAGATGACCCAGCAGACCTCTTTAGCAGCACGATTGACTTCTATCCGGTTGGCTAGCCCCTTTCCTTCGGAGCAGCCATAGTTGGGAGGTTTGTTAGATTTTGTTGTATATATTTTTATTGGTAGGCTGGGCCCTGTCCCTCTAATCTTTACTACTCTTAGAGGCTTGCACCCTAGTGTGTTAGGTGTATAGCTACGTTATGTCTATGCTGGCCTAGTTTATTGGTTTGCTGAAGCTTGTTAGTTGTTTGATGTATTGTCTTGATATATACCTGCTTTCAGTTTCGGTATAGGGATCATGGTTGCCTCGACGGCCTAATCGGGACTTATGTGCTAGTTGGCTATTTCTTTATATGAACTCTTAGGAGTAGCTGTTTTCTTTTATAGATCTGTTGACAGGGGCCTTGCCGTCCGAGGGCTTAATTTTAAGCTGAGATATACTTGTTTGCTTTCTTTATTGCGTGTGGCTGCCATGCGCTAGTAGCAATTGGTTCAGTAGGGTCGGCTCGGGCCTAAGTTTGGCATTAAGAGCTAGTTGCGCCCCTTGAGTTTGGGGCGTGACAAACTTGGTATCAAAGCAACATCGTCTCCTAGGGAGTCTACAAGCCATGTCTAGTAGATTCTTGTTTATAAATGTGTTGTGCACCACATTCGATAAGGAAGAAGCTACCAGGCATATTAGAATGACTATCCTTCTTTTGCTCACCTCATGCTATAGAGCGGTGTCTTAAGGGTTGAGGTTTCTGGCTTATAATTGATATTTGAATGCAGAAAGAGATGACTGACACCAAACAAACCACGGCTAGCCAGGGGCTAGATACAACTGCTGGCGAGGGTACCGACATGGTACCACAAGTGGAGGTAGCCCATTGTGAAACCTGGGGGAGACATCTTCGCAGCCCCCTATAGCTTATCCATCGCTTTAGAAGTCTCTGAGGGCTACAGTTATCCCAGCTCCACCAGCAGTATCACATCTAGTTCCTCCTATTTCATTTGATTAGGATTTCAAAAGTGGAGTATGTATGTTAGCACAGTTAGTAGCTGCATAGCGCCAACCAGTTGCGCCAGATATTTCCGGACCTTCTGAAGGGCCCGGAAGTTCAAGAATTCATGAATTTCTTGCCTTGAATCCTCTATAATTTACAGGAACAGATCACCGAGATGACCCTTAATACTTTGTTGATCAGCTTCATAGGATCTTTAGAGTCATGCATGCCTCAACAATTGAGTCTGAGTTAGCAACATTTTGATTGCGTGATGTTGTAGTATTGTGGTACGAAAGTTGGGAGAGATCTAGGGCAAAATATTCATCTCTATCCACTAGGGATAGGTTTATAAAATCTTTCATAGATTACTATTTGCCTCGAGAGATTAGGGATGCCTGGGTGGACCAGTTTCAGAACCTCCGACAGGGCAGCATGAGTGTCCGAGAGTACGGGTTGAGATTTGACTCATTGGCTAGATATGCACCAGCATTTGTTGATACGATACATGACAGGGTGCGCTGATTTGTGGGAGGGCTTGACTTAAACTATATCAACGCTTGTTCTACCACTGCACTACATGATAATATGTATATCTCATGAATTCAGGCCTTTGCACAGGTTATAGAGGATCGTCGCCATCTACAGTATATGAGTGAAAGGGTCGAGAGAGAGAGAGACAGAAGAGGGCTAGGCCCGCTGGTTCATAGGGAGATTTTTAGGGTGGTCCAAAACCTCGATATTCTAGTAGGCCACCTAGATCTACACCAGAGTAGTCCAAGGGTAATAGATTTGATCATCAGGGACAGTCAGGCCCAGGTGAGGGTTCATGAGCATCAGACTATCAACAGCAGAAGAGTTCAGTCTAGGCTAGGATAGCCCCTCTGCGTTGCACTACTTGCGGTAGGATGCATGTCAGGAGGTGCATGTAGGGTTCCACAGGTTGTTATTCTTGTGGACAGGAGGGGCATGGGTGGAGGAACTGCCCGACTATAGCTTAGTCAACCGAGTTAGTAGTAGGTTCCTCCTCATCAACAAAATCTACAAGGAGTGGACCCCAAACTTCAGCAAGTGGAGACATGGGCGAAGGCAGAAATGGAGCATCTAGTTATGGTAGTGGCCAGAACCGTATATATTCACTAGCCGACCGACAGGACTTAGAGTCATCACCAGATGTTGTGACAGGTTCATTGATTGTTTGCTCCCAATGTGTTTATGCTTTGATAAATCCTGGATCTACTCTGTCTTATGTTAATCCATTTATTGCGGTGAAGTTATGTATAGTAACAAAGTCATTAGATCGACCCTTTATTGTATCTATACTAGTTAGTGAGTCTATTATTGCTAGGAGAGTCTATCGAGGTTGCATGGTAGAAATTATCGACCGTCAGACCTCTATAGACCTGGTAGAGTTAGAGATGGTCAATTTTGACGTGATTATGGGTATGGACTGGTTAGCGTCTTGTTATGATAATGTTGAGTGTCAGACAAAGATAGTTAGATTCCACTTTCCAGGAGAGGCAGTTCAAAAATGGAAAGGCGATACAACAACACCAAAAGGCAGGTTTATTTCCTATCTTAAGGTGAGGAGGATGATTACTAAGGGTTGTATTTATCATCTTGTTCGCGTTCATGATATAGATGCAAAACTCTATTCCGGTAGTTAATGAGTTTCTAGATGTATTTCGAGACGAGCTTCTTGGTATCCCTCCAGAACAGGAAATTGATTTTGATATAGATATGCTACCAGGTACACAACCCATATCTATCCCTCCTTATATAATGGATCCTATTGAGCTTAAGGAGTTGAAGGATCAGCTGAAAAACTTGCTGGATAAAGGCTTTATTAGGCCTAGTGCTTCACCATGGGGTGCGCCAGTGTTATTCGTGAGGAAGAAAGATAGCTCACTGAGAATATGTATAGATTAACGACAACTGAATAAGGCAACTATAAAGAATAAGTATCGCCATCCAAGGATCGATGACTTGTTTGATCAGTTACAAGGTGTTAAGTTCTTCTCGAAGATTGACACGACTTAGAGGCTATTTGTATGGGTTGCTTATAGCTTAATTTCTCCCTTTTAGCCTATTGGATTGTTAATGTTGCCATTGGGGCTATTATGGTTAGCTACATGAATGTGATCTATTCCTAGAAAGGCTATGTTCTACCTACGGGGCTATATTGATGCCTATAAGCACTATGAGTTACCTACGGGGCTATATTGATGCCTAGAAGGGATATGAGTTTCATACGGGGCTATTTTGACGCCTAAGAAGACAATGTCCTGCCTACAGGGCCATGTTGTTGCCTAAGAGGACTATGAGTTGTCTATAAGCTATATTGATGCCTAAGATATCTATGTGCTACCTACGGGGGTATATTAATGCCTAAGAGGGATATGTAACTACCTATGGGGCTAGGGGTATACCAATAGGGGTATATAGACTGATTGACACCTTCTGGGCTTATGGGGGCTTGGGTAGGTGGTCTTGTGTGCTGTTTGTACCTGCCGATCTTATGGGGGGTTGGTTAGGTTGTTGTTTTTATTATTTTTGATAAGTTTAGATTTAGGAGCAGGTCAGTACACTTATCTTATCCTTGATTTATTTTTCAGATTACTCCCAGTATATTAGAATACCTGCTCATAGTCTATTGCCTTTCATACTCAGTACATTATTTTGTATTGATATCCCATTGCTTGGGGGTACTACATTCATGCCTGTAGGTCCCAACAGATGACCCAGTAGACATCCTTAGCAGCACAATTGACTTCTATCCGGTTGGCTAGCCCCTTTCCTCAGGAGCAGCCATAGTTGGGAGGTTTGTTAGCTTTTGTTGTATATATTTTTATGGGTAGGCTGGGGCCCTGTCCCACTAATATTTACTACTCTTAGAGGCTTGTAGACTAGTGTGTCAGGTGTATAGCTACGTTATGTCTATGCTGGCCTAGTTTATTGGTTTTCTGAAGCTTGTTAGCTATTTGATGTATTGTCTTGATATATAATGCTTTCAGTTTTGGTATAGAGATCATGGTGGCCTCGACGGCCTAATCGGGACTTTTGTGCTAGTTGGCTATTTCTTTATATGAACTCTTGGGAGTAGCTATTTTCTTTTATAGATCTATTGACAGGGGCCTTGCCGGCCGAGGGCTTAATTTTAAGCCTAGATATACTTGTTTGTTTTCTTTATTTTGTGTGGCTGCCATGTGCTAGTAGCAAATAGTTCAGCAGGGTTGGCTCGGGCCTAAGTTTCGACATTAGGAGCCAGTTGCGCCCCTTGAGTTTGGGGCATGACACAAACTCCTTTAGATTCATAAACCCAACACAATTAATTGAAAATCCACTCAAAATCCATCAAGAACAACACTCATTCGCAAAACCCTCACCGCAAGAACTCAACAAAACTCCATTGTTAAAGAATAAAACAAAAAACCTCAAGAACCTCATCAAGAGTCTCAACATACACAATCTCATGGACGAATTCATAAATGGAAAATCATGATTCACGTGAGGGTGAACAAACCCAACACGATTAAAGCTTACATACCTTAAAAGAACTAAGTTGTTGGCGAGTTTCCCAAATTCTTGAAGAACTCTTGAAACCTCCTATTTTCTCCTCTTGAACTTTGTCCTAACTTGATTAAACATTTTAGAATGAACGAGGAACTGATCTCAATCAGCTTAGACCCCTAATTTCATGAAAAGAAATGTGTAGGCCTGGTGGGGGGTTGGAAAATACCAAAATACCCCTCCTTAAAATGGATGAATTGTTTTAGCTAGATAGGTTACACTCAAACGGGCATATCTCCTTCATCCAAACTCAGAATTTAGAAAACTCGGCGGCGTTTGAAAGAGGACTCAAAGACCTTAGATTTGATACTTCATGGGCCACCTTACTCATTTAGTTCTAGAAGTTATGGTCGTTGAAATACACCTAAAGCCTAAAAACTGACAAAAAATTAAGGTGTTACATTACGTACCGGGTAGACAGAGCCTACGGGTTGGGTAGACCAAGCTTACAGGTTGGGTAGGCTGTACCTACAAGGCATTATATATGTATTGTATCACAGAGCCTCAGATTTGCATTGATTCATGGAACATGTACATTCACATAGTTCACATCAGATTATCATCGGGATCCATGTAAGGGGTTAATATGGATATTTAGAAATTGTTTGCATTCATTAGGACTTATAATGACAGTGTTTTGTTTGTACCTTCCAGGCTTATGGAGGCCTGGTCAGGTTATTGCTTGTCATGTGTTTATATTATCTTATTGTAGGGAGATACGGTATTGTACTTTTGATTCTCCCCCACTCTTTTCATTTAGTACTTATACTTTGGTTTCAACTCTTAGTTTACCTTACATGCTCAGTATATTATTTTGTATTGATGCCCCTTTCCGGGGAGCACTGCATTCATGCATGCAGGTCCTTAGCGACGTCCAGACAACCTACCGAGTAACACAACCGCCTATTCAGCTGATTGGTTGAATCCTCTTTTGCAGGGATTGCTAAAGTCCTAAAGGTTTGCTTATTTTGTGGTTTATAGTTTTTGGGTAGGCCAGGGCCTTGTCCTGTCAAAGTGTTATATTCATGGAGGGTTGCAAACTAGTGTGTTGGGTTGTATAGACACATTATTGGCCTTGTTGGGCTTACCTTTTAGTTGCGTGATGTTTGATAGCCACTTTACATATTGGTAAGTTATGTACCTGTAAACCATGGCCGCCTAGACGGCCCAAATAGGCTTCTATGCTAGTTGTTTCTTTCTTTCTATAAAATATTGGGAGTAGCTGTTCTATTTGTAGAGCAGTTATGAAGGGCCTTGCCGGTCGAGGGCTTATTTTTTAGCGGAGATATACTTCTTTGTTTTCTTGACTTTGTGTGGCTGCCATGAGCCATTTACAAGTTGTTTAGTAGGGTTTACTCTGGCCTAAGTTTTAGCATTAGATGTCAGGTTCACCCCTTGAGTTTGGGGCGTGACACTGATAGAAATATCTAGATATAGGGAAAGTACCCTTGGCTATTACATATCCCCACAACCTGACCAATGATTGTTAAGTTCTTTGAACAATGCTCTCCCATCATTGATTGCAAGGCTGTTCACTAGAAATTACCTTTATTAGGGGTATTTCATATTTAATTCATACGGTGTAAAAAAAGAAAATCCTGATTCTAGTTCTGCAGCTTTTTGTATTAGAAATGAAGAAGGAAGTTTTGTGTATAAAGAATCTTGAAGAATGGAGGGTAGAGTAAATTTAGTGGCAGAAACTATAATTCTAAGGATGAGACATAAATTGCATTAATAACCAGTAATTATGGGTCATTTTGGAAACTAACTTTTTGACTTGAATAAGATTTTTGTTGGTATATGTGAGGTACCTTGGTGCATCTTGATGGAAGTGAAAAAAATCAATTTGATATGATCTAATGCTACTGTGATGGTTGAACTTACATTCCAAGAAGAGAATATGTGATAACACGCAAACTACTCTTCAAAACCAATTAAAAGAGTTAGTGATCATCGTCAATAAAAATACCCAACAAATAGTCGGGGTCGAATCCCACAGAAAATGATATAAGGCAAGGAATTCTATTAGGAAATTTGAATTGTAAAATCATTCATTTGTAATAGTAAAAACAAGTGGATGGATGACTCCACCAATTTAATTAAAAGATTTGCTTATCAATGGTTACAATTAAACAAGAATTTTTGAAAATTTAAGAAGTAACAAGTAATCTAGGAGTGCGGGGATTGGAAAGCAATGTCACATAGGGGTAAATATGTTGCTCTATAGTGATGAGAATTCATGGATAGGATGGGTCATCTTCAATGACAATAATCTACTTTCGATCTCATATTATCATTTCATAAAATCTCATTTGATCCCATCTATGTGCTATACTAAACAACCCAATGCCTTACTCTATTCTCTCTTTTTATGTAAAAATAGGGCAAATAGATTCGACCATAATCTCTCTTTTCAAGAAAGTTACAAACACCAAACCTAAATTACTAGTATCACACTAATTACCCAGCCTAATCAATATCATTCAAGCATCAATCGGAGATCGAAAGTAGGAATTAAGTTTGAAACCTTAACCCATAAGTTAATACCATGCTAGATAGCCCAAATACATGTACGAACAACAAAAAAAACAAAGCATAACACAATATCCACAACATTATATCAACACCCAACCATATAATTGAACCCCTAGATCTTGGAGTTTTAGCCACCCATCATAAAAAGTAAAGAAATTGTACCTTTCATGAAACATTCATGGGTAACATGAAATTAAAATATTACAAGCAAACCAACTTTGAATTCAATTTTAATTTATCAATTTCAAGAAAAAATTTGAAAAAACCCCCAAAACAAGAAAGTGTTCTTCACAAGGTAAATTGTTTCTCTCTTTATCTATTGTTTAGGATTCAGAATTTTCAAACTCTCTACTTTTTCTCTCCTTTGGGATATTTATCATTTCCCTAAAATTTAACCCCAAATTCAATGCGTGACAATTGGGCGACATTAGTCGGTCTCTCCGATCATAATTGATGGATTTCCCACTTCTCTTCAGCTCGCCTTTATCTTGCTTTAGGCTTTATGATTTTGAACCTCAATCGGTGAGCTCGTTCGAGTCTTCCTTTCAAATTTGGTGTATCGTCAAGTACCACCTTTGTTCGCCTTTCAACCCTTCAATTTTCTCCTTGTACTATCGCCTTCGCCAGTGGTCAACATGGTCGCCTTTCCCATTTGATGAGTCAACTTTTCATTTAGAGTTCGCCGACTTGCCTCAATTAATTTAAGTGTTTTGCACTATATATTTGGGCGAGGTCATACTCATTGGGTGATCCACCCTACTTGCTAGGGGATCAACAATATGGAGTTTACACTTCTTTTCATATTTTGGTCATTCTTTCAAACATTCATCCTTGACTTGTCCTTTAGCCTTCATAGCTGCAAATAACCAAAATATCATTACAATAGGACATAATTAGGCATTGAGGACGCTAATTGTTGAGATAAATAGGCCTTAAAAGAGTGTAAATCTAACACTCATCAACACCCCCAACTTAAGCTTTTGCTTGTCCTCAAGTAAATCAAGAACATAATCATCTCAAAAATGGTGTCTACAACAGTACTCAATGAGAGCTAACATGCAGCTGCCATTAAAATACTACTCTCAACAACATGCTCTAATCAATCACGATCTAGAACCTTCAAATGATTACTAGCCATTTTCAACACAAGCTCAAGCACACTATAACTTCTTTTCAAATGCAAGACCATGTTTCAACATATGCATTCAAGTACCCTCACATCAAGAACAATTACATGCTCTCACAAAGAAAATCAATAAAGAAGTAAGGAATCAATGCAACTATCACTCTCTCAAAAGAGAAATACATGCAAGATTCATCACATAGGTTTTCCCATATTTTCCAATCATAACACAATCTAGTTCATGCATGATCTCAAGGGTCTTTTAGGATTGTAATTGGGCTGAGGGATAAGGTATTGTGAATTTGTCTTAGTGACTTCACCTTTTCAAAGTATTGTTGCAATCATATCCACCTCTTCTTGAGTTCTTTACATTCTTTTTCATTTGAGAACTCAAACTTGGACTTGTCAATAATTTTATTAGGAACCCTCTTTTATTCCACCAGCTCTCTTTTTCGTTTCAACTTTTCAACATTGTTCATCACAATATGTCTCTTCTTTTTGTTTTTATTTTACAAGGAGGGGTTCCTTCTTTTCATAACAAACTTTAAAGTTGAGTCTCATTTCATCTTTCTTTGCCTTTCACTTGGCTTTTCTTCCTCCTTCCTTTCACACCCCAACTTAGACTTTTGGCCTACGTTGTCTATTCAAACAAACCAGTGCTTCAAAATGGATTTTTGGTGAGAAGGTAGGGTAAATTTGACTCAAGGGGTTCTAATATGGTTTTCAATAAATGGTTTAGGCTCAAATGGTACCAAAATGGATGCACACCCTCACAAGTTAGTCACAAAGGATATGAAAGTTTGGATTCCCTCTCATAAATTTTTTCGAAGATCATGCCTTACAATTACCAAGGTTTAAGCAATTATACAAATAAGGCAAGTTCCAGGATCCCACACATATGCTTTTAGGTAAAACCTCAACACACATGGCACTTCAAATACACTCATTTAGAACAACCTAAGAAGATCAAAAAGTTGCGTGCGATGTTAATTGCAAGGCTGTAACACCCTGGAAATTAGTAAGTTGAACTAGTGAGTTCTAGAGCCTTTCGTAAGAGTTTTGGAGTGTTGTATGAGGGTCAAAAGTTGTAGAAAGGATTAACATACTTAGAATGGAGGTTTTAGGGGCTATACATCAAGGTACGACCCCCCAAGGACCACCCAAGGGGTCCTTGAGGGGGACCCCAAAAATAGTTCCCAAAACTGGAATTTGGCAGCACCTACGGATGCCATCTACTGGCTGTAGATGGACCCACGCCCTGTAGGTTGGGGTTGTGGGTCAAGGCCTGCAGTGGCCTGCCATTTTAGAGTTTCAGACCTCACCTACGGAGGTGAGTCACACCCCGTAGGTCCACCCACGGTCCGTGGATGGTGAGGTCGTAGGTCCTGCCAGTTTTAAGTGTTTTAGATTTAGTTAAGGGGTTTGTTTATTAAGTTCGTAGTTAAGTAGGGGTTAAGGTAGGTCGTTTAGTTAGTTAATTATCCACTTATAAATACTTAATAGACCCCTAAAACTAAGTCATTAACTCATTCATCTAAGACGCCAAATCCTCTCCAAGAAATTCTCTCTCTAGAAGTGAAGAAGAAGAAAAAGAAGAGAAGAGAAGAGGGCAGTGTTTCTCCATTGATTCAAGATTTATTTAGGGATTTGAAAATAGGTATGTTTAGCTTATTCATCTATGGGTTCTTCCACCCATAGAGCCCCCATAGTGTCCCCCAATTGTGAAATCAAAAACCCAATGTTGTGCTTACATTGTGGGTAGGGTTTAGGTATGATTCCAATCTAGTGGATAATACCTAATTATGATTGTATTATCATTGAATTATGATATTATGATGATTTCATGTGATTTCTATGGTAAACCCTAGCCTAAGTTGATGAATGTGATAATTGTGGGTTGATGCCATTAGAGGTGAATTTGAAGGTTCATGAGTGATCTTCCTAAATCAATGTCATGAGTAGTGATTGATCAAGATTAGGAATACCTAGACATGAATTGAACTAGAATCTATACTACATGATTGATATTGTCTTGTAAAGTTGAAATTGAACATTTAAGGATGAATTGCGACTAGAATCACCTAGTATCAAGGAATGTGATTGAATGTCTTGTAATCTAGGTTCATAATATGCTTCCATGATGTAGAGTCATTGAGAATGAGGAGTCATAGTTATGAGTGTTGATCACTAGGGCTTTAGGATGAAGCTACCATGATTAACCTTAGATTCTAAGGCTTTGAGAGTAAAACCTACATGTGAATCCAAGGCCAATAAATATGATTGTGTTGAGAGACCTTTACCTACTTAATTCACCTTATGAATCATAGATGGTAGGAAGTGATAGAATCACTTAGGTCATGATGATATCCTTGTTTAAAGGTTGAATTCTAGACATGATACTAAGCATGAATGTGGAATTAACATGAAAGACTTCTCACATAGTAATGGTTCTAGGGTTAAAGGACTTCTCCTAAATAATTGAACCTAAGGCTAGAGATCCTTTATACCTAGGTCATGGATGGTGGTAGTTTCTCACACATGGTCTAAAAGAGGTATTAACATGGATTGGTTGTCAAGAACACCTTTCCATAAAACTTGAGTCAAAGTAGAGACTTAATGATTATCTTGTGGGATTATGCCTAGCACCGAGTGGATATTGAAATGAGTTGGAGACTATCACCTAGTTGAGTTTGGGCTTTCATGGAGGTTCCCACCTAGTTTAGTTTGGGCTTCCCACATGGGATTTCTCACCTAGAAGAGTATTGAATTCCCCAAGTGTGTCTCATGAGATGGAAGTCTCACCTAGTGGAGTTTGGGTTTCTAGTAGAAATCTCCATATCCCATAACTACATGCCCCGTAGGAAAGTTTGCTAGTGGATCCGACTAAGATAACAAACCGGTCCTACCTTAGGCAAGTGGACCAACCCTTGATGGTGTGGGTAACACCATTGGAGATTATGTGATAGATCATATGTTCTCATGTCGGTTAAGTCTATATCCCAATTAAACAAGATTGGTAATGAACTAAGCTTATGCTAAATGTAGCATATCCTAGAGTTCAAAACTCATGGGCTAAGATTATGCATAAGGTAGCATCTCCTAGAGTCCAATGCAAGTAATGGTCTAAGATTATGCTAGAAGGAGCATTTCCTAGAGATCAAACTTAATGAACTAAGAGTATGCTTTAAGTAGCATCTCCTAGATTTAAAATATGATGAACTAAGATGTACCTAGTGTAGTATCTCCTAGGGTTCAACCTTAATGGTCTAAGATTGTGCTTGAAGAAGCATCTCCTAGAGATCAAGCTTAATGAACTTAGATTATGCTTGAGGAAGCATCTCTTAGGATTCAAGCTTAGTGAACTAAGATTATGCTTTAAGTAGCATTTCCTAGAGTTCAAGCTTAATGAACTAAGATGTAGTTAATGTAGTATATTCTAGGGTTCGAAATAATGAGGAATCAAGATAAGTTAGTGAAGTACCTCAAATGCTCAAGAGTAGAAATGGACTTAGACGTGCTTAAGGAAGTGACTCATAGAGTCCATAATAATCATGAACCTAGACATGCTAAAAGAAGTATCTCATAGGGTCCAACCTTAAAGTGAACTAAGATTATGCTTTAAGTAGCATCTCCAAGAGTTCAAGTTTAATGAACTTAGACTATGATTTAAGTAGCATCTCCATGGGTTCAAGCATGATAAACTAAGATGTACCTAGTATAGTATCTCTTAGGGTTCAAAACAAGAAGGAACTAAGATAGACATAGTAAAGTGTCTCCTAGAGTTTCCATGCTTTCAAAAGGGGCTAGTCTCTAATTAAGGAACATGAGTATGATGACCTAAAGAAGTACTTAGTATGAGTAGTAGTATGGGATGATACCCATGCATTGCATAAGTATGACTAAGGGTTACCTAATGAGTGTTACCTTACATGGGTCATGCTTGATGGATTGTTGCTATAAATGCTTTCCAAGATATGATTGACTAAAGGTGATAGTTCCCTTGTCTACATGAAGTAAGCCAATAGTGATACAAAAGGAGGGTGAATATGACTAGGATGACTTTAAGGTTATTCTTAGTGTGAAGGGTAGTATGGGATGCTTTTCATACATTGCACAAGTGTGCTTTTAGGTTACTTAGGAGTATGGTGCCCTTATGGTAAAGAAGCTTTAAGACTTAACCATGCATATAGACTATGATTAAGATGACCAAAAAGGGATACTTGGCTTGGGTGGTATTATGGGATGCTATTCTTGCTTTGCACTTGTATGTCTTGGAGGTTACTTGCGCATGGTTCTATTATGGTATTGATGACTAAGAGTCAATTATGATTATTATGATTATGACTTATCTCCTATGCTCATTAATTACGTCTTATGTTGACTTGTGAGTATATGATGCTTATGTTGGAGATTATGCTATGACTATGATGATTACGCTATGACTATGATGATTACGCTATGACTATGATGATTATGCTATGACTATGATGATTATGTTATGACTATGTTATTATCTCTTATGCTTATGTCTTATGTTGACTAACCATTTGAAATGCTCTTATGATGTTGTGCTAGCTTTCATACTTGGTACATTTTGTACTAACGCATATTGCCTACATTCTAATCAAATGTAGGGTTTCAGAGATTGAGTTGCTTCGGAGGCTAGGTTTCTAAGGTGCAAGAAGAGTTGAAGATTTGGTGAGTCCTCATAGCTTCGAGGACAAACCCATTATTCCTTTATGTCGTTTCTTTATGTTTTTAGACTTTGTATGGGTTGTGCCCTAAGACTTTTATTCAAGAGTTTAATAGATGGTTTGAGACAAAGAGTATAGAAAGACTTCCGTTTGCTTTTATGAAAAATGACTTCGATTGTAAAAGTTTTAAATTTTCCCTTATTTTATTTCTATTACCTATGTTATGATGCTAAGGGCTTGTTACGTCTAGGGGGTACCCCTGGGTCGTGACAAAGGCTCATATCAAAATGCATCTAGTCAACAAAAATATTCGAAAAGATTGTTCAAATATGCAACTACAATGATTTCTTTCTTGCAACACAATACTTTACACCATGCTTGTCATGAGTAATATTCAAGACATAGAAATTGAATACAATAAATCCTCAAATTATTATAAATGAAAACTCAAGCATTTTAGGATTTACAAAACTCACGGGGCGACAAGTTATTAAGAGAAAGAGGCAAAAAGAGATAAATACCAAATGAAACACTAAAATAGAAAAGAAACAAAATAACTACAATCATCCAAAAATTGAAAGTAACAAAATACCAAAATACAATAAAAAGAGAATATTGGCACTAGTGCCTTTACCCCACCAAAAGGTAAACAACAGTGTCCTAAATGCGAAAATGAAATAAAAAAGTATGAGAGGAAAAGTGACAGGTCCCCCTGACAAGCTATGCTTGTGTGGTGCTCTCATTAGTAGTCTCTAGAGGAGTTTCAACATGGGGGCATCAGTGACCGTAACATCACTAGGAAGAATGGTGGTTTCTGAAGAGACTCCACTGGTTCCAACTGCGGAGGTCTCTTGAAGGGATCTCTTCAACGTAGGCTAGACTATCACCTCATTAGTGTCCTGTAATTATGTCAATGTCACTGTAATCCTCTGCTCGTCCTCTTCTCTCCTCAACTCATCCTTGTTAGTATCCTTGGCCAAATAATCATTGGTCCTCTCATCCTCATCATCAACAACATCAGCAACAACATACCCAACTCTTTCAGTTATCCCACTCGACTGTACACTCTAAGATGACTCTCTGCTACTCATAGTCGGTGGCATAGAGGCATGAGCATCATGTAGGGAAACATCGCCCCAAAGCATCGAAATATCTATAAACCTCAGGTAGTCTACATCTGCCCTCAAAGTATCAATCTCACCTCTTATTGTATCAAACACACTTGAACTACCCTAGACCTTCTCTCAGGTCTCTAATAGAGCATTGATTTTATCCTACCCCACCATGTGTTACTCAATAAATTCCTCACATTGGGTCACCCTATATTATAAAGGAGCCATTGCCTTGGCAATGGATGTCTCTAAATATTTTGGAAACTCATCTTCGACCTCTCTACCCTCACATTTGAAGATCAGAAAGATTTCCTATTTGGTAGATCATGGCCTTGGTCAATGAGGGGGGATGAGAAGTAGGAGCACGGGCAGGTGCAACAACATCAGTAGTGACAAAAGTAGAAGGCACTATAGGGAGCTGAGATATAACTGACTGCTTCATAGATGGAGCGGATGTGCTGGCCTCAGAAGTCAAGGTAGCACGATTAAAAATGGGCGTGGTATCTAGTAGTGGCGTCTTTCTTTGAGATGCATTTTACCATAGGTAATCATCCTCAATCCTCCGGATGTCATTGGAGGAGCCTGGGGTGATCCACACATCAGTTTTCCCTTGAAAGGGTACTCCAGCCTTTTCAAACAGCTATGTGATCAAGACCGGGAATGACAATGAGGTGTGCTCCTATCGGGCTCAATAACATTTCCTCTTTGATGATGACATCGACATTAATTTCTATCCAATCAATTATGCACTTAGCTAACACGACCTTCGGATGATTGACTTATTCTGGGAAAACATTAAATTGCTACTAATGAACCCAAACCAATATTAGGCCGTCACATTTAGATCATTCTTTTCAATATTTTCCCCCTTTAGTTATTCATAGTGTCACACCCCAAGGCTACCCCCTTGGCATAAACACGGGACATAGGATCACAAGTGACCCCAAGCTAACCCTGCTGACATATTATGAGCATATTAAGATAAACTGAAATGAGAAATACTGTGTGGAAGCTTAAAGCATGATATAAACTGAAATGGGGAATACCCAATACTATCTAAATATATAAAAGACTATGAGTTTAATGACAAGTGAAAGATCGAACTCCAACTAAAATTCAATCTAACTACGTTTGATACAAGCCTCTAACTGACTAGTGATGCTGGGACATGCCCCCAGATAACTCTAGCAAAACTGAAACTAAAAAGGAAAGACTGAAAAGAAAACATGTCAATCATTCTCGAAGAATGAGGACTCACCACTGATACTACTGAACTGGTGATCGGGAATCGATCTATGTGTGATATGAATGGTGAGGACCTGAACCTACATAACGAGAAAATGTAGTGCAGAGTATGCGTCAGTACTTGAATGGTACTGAGCATGAAGGATAGGATAAGCTGAAAAATATATACATAACCGAACAAAGGAAAAAGAGCAATGATATAATCTAAACTGAATGTAAATACTAAAATATACTGAATACTAAGTTAACTGAATGCAATGACCAAGTACATGACATGCTGAGACTGAATACTGAACTATAACTGGTAACCTGGTCAATGCATTAGAGTCTGACTGTGGGAGCTACTATTAACCGACATAAAGCCATGAGAGCTATATGTGGATTCCGATGTATACGCCCCATCAAGAGGACCCTATATACCTTGCTAGGGGTATAAAGTCATGACTGATGTGATCACTAAATATTATGCCCACAAAGGGGACTTAACCTACGGGGGAACGTAGTTCTGGGACTATGATGGTGACTGACCCTAGTCCACTCGATGTTAAGCCTACTCCCAACTTAATATGTAAGTAACACATTATAACTGAATTTCTGTAATACTAAATAGATCAAAATACTGACATGCTAAATGAAAATGCATTATTAATGTACTGATAATGAAACATTCTTAACTGGGGCATGTATATCTGAATAAACTAACATAGCAAGTGTAATTCATGAACTAAAAGAATCTACACAACCAGGATTCTGAGTTTCATGCAAGAATTGAGCAACATAGTTACGAAAACATAATATTCTAATAAGGATTAATCTAACAGCTAAATCACAATAATAATCTGAAGTTCTAGAAACCCTAAGCCTAAACATAATGAAGGGATTCAAGAATCTGACTGAATTATAGGGACCTAATGGATGAAAGGAACCCACTAGTGAAATACCACATACCTGGTGACGAATTTCATGGAGATATCTTTTTATTTTGGGGCTGGAACTGGAGGAAACCTTGTTGCATTCTTGGAGAGGGTTTGTCGACTGTTTCTTCTCCTTTTCCTTCGTTTGATCAATTTTTGGGAGAATGAATTTGTTAGGGTAAGTTCTGATTTAGTTACTAGGCTAAAATTGACCAAAACGACGTAGTTTAGGGTTTAAATGATGTAGTTTAGATGCCCAACGCATAAGAAACAAACCAAACGACCACTGACTTAAAAGCTGTTGGGACCAACCGACGGACCGTGGATGGACCGACAGTCCATCCTAGTCAACCGTTGTTTGGCTTCAGAGAGCTGAAAGATGGGGGTATGAACCACGAACTTAGACCACGAACCATGGTCTCACCTACGGTCTATGGGTCCTGGTGTGGGTCGACCCTTGGCTGAGATTTTCTTGGTTTTTGGGGAGGGGCAGCAAGTGGCGAACCATGGACCCCACCTATGATCCATGGGTCACCCTACGGTCCGTGGGTGGTCCCCATTGGTGGAACCTGCAACTTCTGATTTTCTATAATTAGGTCTTTCTAGCATACGGGGTGTTACACACGAGGAAAAGATGTCTGAAATAAGAGGTTCCAACCACGCCTTGAAGGCATCCAATTCAAGTTTCATCCAAAGATTGTATCTCTTTGTTTTGTTGCTTTTGGTGCCAAGAATATCATTATTGCACTGAATTGCATTATACTTCTTGCCACAGACCTTCACTTCCTATAAGGGTTCCAGTTTGCGCCTTTTCTCTTATTAGGTAGTGCCTTTCTATAGGACTCATAGAATTCTCTGTCCCATTTTGGCACATAGGGTTGTCTGAGTCTTGTAAACTCTTTAAACTGGTGGAAACTTAATAGTGTCCTATTTGGACGGGTAATCACTCATTACTTTATCAGTGGAGAGTCTTCGCTCCTCAAGAATTGTCTGTTCTCCATCATCCTTGAGCTTATTAAGGACTCTTAGACCTATTATCGAGAGAATATGAGAGGAAGGGGGTGGATCTAGAGGAGGTGATTACAATTTGTATCTGATATCCATCCTTTTTGTGGATATATATTTCCTCGGTCTCTTACCCACACACATAGGAGAGAATGGAAGAAATTGTTGCCTAGGTACCTGTTGCTCCCCAGTATACACACAAGTGTACGTGGACGCTCAAGTAATATAGATTCTTAACGAAATGAGTTATCGTTCCCAAGGGACTTATGATCGACTTATATTTAACATTTATTTCCACAAATAAAATAAAAGTAATCGTTTTCAGAAATGATGATGATTGTTTACTACTACTACTAACTATGCAATAAATAAAAGTAACTAACAACTTTAAGATGATGTTTCAAGGAAGTAAAATACAATTCCAGGGCTGGAGCATGCAATGAATCTCATGTATCATATTCTTGGCTTAGAACTAATTTTAGTTGTTAGGTTACTGGTTTACATGGTTAATTGTATGAGTCAGGTATCAAACCTCTAGTCGCCTACTCCAGTTAGCTGTCTAACTACATCGTTGAGCAGGGATAAACAAGCCTAACTGGCGAGCATTTATATTTCATCCTGTTTCGTAACCAAGTAAGTTGTTCGTCTGGGCGTCACTCCTGAACACAAATTACCTCAACTAAATTGGTCGATCGAGCTCTCTATATTCTCTAGTCTATCTAACCCCTCCTCTCTCGATTTTAAGATTAGACAATAGATTTATCTTATGGTGATTATTCATAACATACTAAAATAAGAATATAGAAGTAACTTATAATGACAACCAATAATTAATTCGTAAACCTTAAATATTCAACATTTGATTCGTAGCTACAACCCCAGAATAAAGGCGTTTAGCCACTCATACTATTAGAAAACCACAAAATACAATTGTTCATATGATTTTTGGAAAATAGAAGAGTTAGAAGATCAAAACCTATTACAAACGATGAAACTTGCTCTTGCACACCAATAAAAAAGCCGAACCCTAACAATGTAGCCCTAAGGGTCTATTTATAATATTTGGGAAACTTAGAGTCTAGATCTACTTCAACAAGGACTCCTTTTTAAATCAAATTTTGCTCAAACGTCCGCAAAGCTTTGGGGCATCGCACCCAGATCGCGCCTGGGATGCTGGCGCGCTGCATTGCCGGTGCGCCAATAACAGGATTCAGTCAAACTGGGCCTGGCGCGTCACGCACTTGTTGCACCAGTGATGCTGGGGTGCCGCGCCACCCTTTTCTCTTGGCGTCAATCACTTCCCTTAGGAATCTTGCAAAATTGCTAATCATGTATATTAGTATACAATCATCGCAATCCTCAGCCAAAACATGCTAGTTAGATTAGTGAATCTCCTAAAATTTATGTTAAAGATAGGTAGTTCACAAGAGTTGGGTATATAAATATGCCCAAGATCACTACCTCACACTTAAATATTTGTTAGTCCTCGAACAAACTTTATATTATCAAATCACATTCTTAACCTTTCGGTCTCTTTCACCTCGCTTTACAATCGACCAAACATTTTTAATCATGATCTTGTGGCACACACTACATGCAATAATTTCCACTCTTCCTTATAGTCTACAAATCAACAATTCACAACCTCGATGAATGAATCTTCTCCAATAAATCCGGGATAATGCAATAACATAGAGACACACCAAACAAGAGTAAGCACCAAACATGTTTCATGAATTCCCTCACCAATTTAAGTATAGCCTTTCTTTCACACCAACACATTGTATTTCAATCATAAGGCTCTCTTTTATAAAATTCACTCTCACACTCACAAATGAGGTTTTCACATATCCTAACATGCCATAAGCTTGCCCTTAGTGTACTTTAGTTTTCACAAAGTGTTACTTATAGAATCAAGAGGACTTTCATTCAGTTTGTAATGTCGGCTTTAGGTAAGGGAGGATATATTTGGGTAAAATTAGTGACTCATCCTCCCTAATGCACATGTTTTGCTTTTCTTGCTAACATTCACAACTTTTTCTTTCCCTTTGATCTCCCTTTATATTTTTCCAATTGAACTTAACACCTTGCCTTCACTTTTACTTATGCCCTTGATTTTGTGCACACCTCTTTTTCTCTCCTCTTTATTTATTTTTTCACACTTAACAATAGCCACCCTCAACTTATCGTTTTTACTCGAATTAAGGTGCACGTTGTCCTTGTAAGGACCAGGGCCATTATTAAGGTTTTATTTTCTTTGTTTTTTGAATTAGCCACCTTCAACTTAGGCTTTTAGCCTTAGTCGAAGTGCACAATGTCCCAAGGGACCAGGGCCAATCACAAATTTTAGGAACTTATAGGGTATCATTCGTTTACCTATTTTCTTTCTTCTCCACAAAACCAAGCATTTCCACCCTATCCATTTTAACCATACTTATCACTTTTTCGTTCAACTCAACATAGTGCATTAATGATTACTTTGGGATCAAAACTAATAGTATCAATAAAAGGGATTCAGCTCAATTAAGTGGGCCAGAACAAAATCAAGGCTCAATGGGGGCTAAGCTAGGAATATTTTATTTGGAGGCACACAGAGAAGATTCAAACTTGACTATTCAAAGAAATGCCACAATCATATTCCATAAATCACACAAGTTCCACCTTAAGCACACTTGGGGCAAGTTCTAGATGTTATTCAATACAAAAACTAAACTAATACTCTCCACACATGGCATCATAACACACATAAGGACCCAACACTCGTAGCATGCTCACATAAAATGCATTACGGTGTTTCCACACAATTATGCCCATATTCTTTATTTTCCATTTAGAGTCAAGACAAAGAGATTATGTTTGTTTTCAGGTCACCATTTTAATATTGCAAACAAAGTGTTACCACCCATGACGTCAAGCCAACTATCAAGACAAAATTTCAAAGTGCCAAAGAGTTTGGTTTCAGACGTTCTACTCCTAGTGACTAATTTTCCCTTAAGACGGTCGTCATCGATCCATCATTGGGAACTGTCACTCCTATAACGACTCTAAGATGCAACAAAAGTAAATAAACTATTTCTAGTTGGTTCAATGGAACTATCCTCGGGAAAATAACCGAAAACAAAGTGCGAGGAACCCTTCTAAAAATTAAAAAGACTCGATAAAGCAGTAAACTATGTACCATGAAGTTCAACTTCCACCCCACACTTAAACAAAACAATGTCCTCAGTGTGAAAAATAAAACAAAGTGAAAAGGTAAAAGAGAACTCCCTATCGGCCTCTTGGCCACGTGCTTCAAATCAGCGGGTTTCCATATTGGCGGAAAATTCCATAGCCATCGAGGCTGCAGTACCATCTCCATCGCCCGCATCAATATCATCATCTCCGGGTCCAGTATCATCTGAGACATCCTCCACCGAGCCATCCTCCTCATCAGCAATGGCATCATCATCATCATCAATGGGTTCTTGGAAAGCTGGGCCCATCCGACACATGTACATCGCGCTATCCGTCAAGGGGTAAAACTCTGCTAGTGTCGCTATTTCATCCTCAGTCACCGAACGACCACCTATCCGCAGTTATAGCTCAACCATTCCAAACATACGACCCATCGAACTATCATCACGAGCTTGCCTATCAACAACAGTCAACACGGGCCCTTTGTCATGACCCGAGAGCACCCCCTAGTCGTATTACGGCGTACTCGACCTCGAAGAGGTCTAATACAAGCCCTTAGCATTTCATGAACATTAAAGCATATGAAAATAACGAATAATTTAAAACTTTTCTTTACAATCGAATACTTTATAAAATAAGAGAGAGTCTATGACACTATGTCTCAAACCATCTATAACATTAGACTTAAATCCCTTTTAATACAAACTTAGGGACACGTCCCTTACATAATTATAAAGACATAAAGTAAGACATAAATGAACAAGGTGGGTTCTTCCTCGAAACTATGAGGACTTCCCAAGTCTTCATTCCAAGCTCCTTAGAAACCTATCTTCAAAGTATAAGACACCACTTCTCCAAACCCTACACTTTGTAGAAAATGTAGAAGAAGGGGTTAGCACAAAAAGTATTAAGTATGGAAGCCATGCATAAAAACTATTACAACATGCTTAAAAGGGACATTTAGTTGAAATCATGCTTTATGCACTTTTGAACATAATTCTTTAAAAGAGTTGGAGAACATAAGTCATAAACATCTCACATATAGTTCATCAAAGCACAAAGAATAATAACATCACCATAAGCATATTATTTAAACATAGTCTCATTGCAATATCACTCATTACAAGACATAATACTCATGCATAGACAAATATCAAGGTCACTACATCATAATAGAGTAATCACATAAGTAACCCCAGGTTGCACTTGTGCCATGTGTAGACAAAGCCCCATAACCCTATCTACACTAAGTACTACCTTTGGATCATTATACTCATACTTATCATACATTAGTCTCATTCATAGTTCATACACATAATAAAGAGACGTTCACAAAAACTAGCTCACATCAAGGAAGTCAATCATAAAGCTAACTCAATGAAAACATGCACTACTCATATTACTCATAAAAAAATGTAACTACGCCATGGCTACTTTATAAG
>JAJOOO010079603.1:0-23659 GCA_029582685.1 Solanum piurae
GGAACCAGAGTTGTGAGTGGTTATGATGAGGAGGTGACTTTATATACATGCAGTTAAACGAGTTGTATAATGTGATTGGGAAGAACATTAGTTTTCAATTTTTTCTTTTTGATCTATTTCTTCCCTATACAAATAAAAACCTTACAATCTCTGAGATTGAGTTGCACAGTCCATGCCGTAGTTTGAAATGTGATATTTCCTTAGCTAATTGCACATCAAATTGATTTAGAAGATGTGATCTTTACTCATGAGAAAAAGATTGCGTGATATTATATACTTGGATAAAGGGTGCCTACAGAGTCCCTATTCCCTACAGAATGAAGGAAATATAATGAAGCGTGTAGTTCCAGTTAAGACCATAGAATTGTAACCCATGCCAAAATTATCATGTCATTATAATTAGTTGTTTTATATTGTGCATGAATCTATGGTCCTTTGGTGTAACTGATGGTCAATGGTGCAATCAAAATGAGCAGCATATTCTGAAGCATGTCCATGAGGTTTTTATTTTGATATTATTTTTTGTACCCTCTGGAAGGGATTCACAAAGATTCCAAAAATCAGCAACTGTAATTGGAGAAGAGAAAATTATTAGTGTCCCAAGAAACCTTAATATTTTCTAGAACTGGTTTTGGAAAGATGCAAAAGAGACTCTCTATGTTATGATTGTTTTCCTTGGATTATTGTAAATACAGCTTCTTACTCTACAATTTTGCAGGAGCTGGTAAGAAAAGAAATCAACAAAAGCAATGCTGGTGGCGTCTCAATGTTGTTTGTCGTGCTGATTGGTCTTATAGGTCTTTTGGTTGGGTATCTGATCAACAAGACATAGTTGGAAGGAGATACTCTTTGGTTCATTAGTTGCGTGCCCAGAAAAACTTAACGGCATTTGAGAATTCTATTTTTTTTTCCCTTTCTCTTCACAGACTTGTGCATTAGAAGTAGGTTCATCTATAGTGTAAAAATGTTATTAGTCCATTATGGGCATTCGAAGACTTGATTCGATTTGATCTAGGGTAGGTAATGGATACAACCTTCTTATTCATTGGACTCTTGTGAAAAAGTATTCTTCAAAATTGCTTTTATATTTCCAATGCTTTTCTTTAATTATAAACTTTATATTCTTTCTAGTCATGTAATTGCTCGAGTTTATAAATCCAGAAAAAAGAGGTAATAGTTTGTCACCAAATTAAAGAAACTTAATTGATAATCACTGTACTAGGACAAATAAAAAGAAGAAACTCCCTTGATTGTGGAATAATAACTCTAAAAAACAAAATAATCAAAAACTATCATGACTATTGTTGTTTTCGATCGTCAAAGAGAACTGGTTTTTGTTGAGTATCAACCTTGTTGGATTTGCCATAAGGATTATAAGTCTCTTCAAGATTTTTGGCCTTGACAATAGCAGCTTCTTTGAATTGGTTGAAAGTTGGAATATCATAAGTATGACACAAATATACACCAAAAGCAGTGCCCGCCATGAATGTTACTGTCGTCCCCATTAATCCCATCTTCAATTGAATTGTTGAAGAGAATGGTGTTTCTTTGCTATTGATTTTTTAGTTGCAAAATTTTGGACTTTGATTTATAGGGGTTTGTTTGTTACGGTATCTTGTTCTCCAAGAGTTTTTTTTTTAATTTTTTTTTTTGACCCCTTCTCCAAGATTCCAAATCCAAAGTAAATTAGACAACTATTATTTGTTTTGTTTGTGTCAAATTGTGACTCAGATAGTTTGTAGTAAGTTGAACTCTTTTTTTTTTTTATGGGCCAACGAAACATAATTAATAGTTGAACAAGTCAAAATACCATGTAATTTAAGTTTATACAGCACAAGAACCATTAAAAAAATATAAAAAATGATTACTAATTTAACTTGTACACAATCAGCAAAGTGACTAGTTAGAAAATATTTTCCCTTAGATTGCATTTTGCATGGACTGACTGGACTCTTGATAACTTGATCATCGTGTTGGGTAATATTCTTAGAGTAAATTTCGCATATGGCCACAAGAATAAACTTAATTAGGTTTCTTAGCTATAGTTAACATATTTACGTGATGTAGCTACAATTTTAATGGTAATAGGCAAGCATATTTGTATAATTCGCTATTATTTGGTATTTTATACAAAACGAAAATCCAAACTTTTTAAAAGATAATGACGGTAATTTCGATTTTCCCTCTTTAGACTTTCATACCAAATATGACATTCCTTCCTTCCGTAAATGTATAAATTGATTTCTATTTGTTATTGTATAAATTATTATTGATTGATTCAATTCATTGATGACTGTAGTTTATGTGGAATTAATGTTTGTATAAATTAGTTATTTTCGTACATAATTGTATAAACGGATTCTTCAAAGGTGGTTTGTATTTGTATATTTTGTATATGTATAGGTCTGTTTTATTTTTGATGGAATTAGTGTTTGTATATGTATAATTGATTGGTGACTGTAATTTATGTGGAATTAGAGTCGGTATAAATTAGCTATTTACATTTGTAATTGTATAAAATGAGTAGTGACACTGGCAACTGATTTATATTTGTATATTTTGTATATGTATAATTCACATATTTTATTTTATTGGTGGAATTAGTGTTTGTATATGTATAATTGATTGATAATTATTTATTATGTGAAATTATTGTTTGTATCAATGAGCCATTTTCGTCTGTAATTGTATAAAAGGAGTAGTGACGATTGATTTGTACTTAAATATATGTATATGTATAATTCATAGCTGATTTGTACTTATATAATTGTCATAATAACTTCCAAAGCTATTTTGGATGTTTCTTCATCCATAATTTTGATTGTATCTAATTATAAATCTGAAAAATCCTATGAAATTGCACTCATATATAAATACAAATCAAAAGGATAAGAATGAAACCACAAAAAAGGAAAAAACTTAACTGCATAACAGTTTTCCTGAAAATCAGGAAGCACGATTTGAGAGGGAAGAACTAAAATTTTCAAATTATGAAATCAATTTGTGTTGAGGGATTTAAGGAGAAAATAAGGTAAATGATTATGAAGAAAGAGAAGGAATCATTTGTATATATGGAAAGGGACAGCTACACGCTTATACAAACAGAAAAGGTAGGCAACGTAATTATAACCAAGAATTGGTGGCGAGTGGTAATTAAAATAAACTCTAGCTATAATAACTAATTAACTAGTAAATATTTAGCGATAGACATTGAGATAGTTAGGTGATAAAACTTTTAAAAATTATTATGTTAATTTGGAATATTTCTCAAAACATTACATAAGTCATTGGAATGCTTAATACATTATCTAAATCATTGTGAATGGTAGATAAACATGTAAAATGGCTAGAACATCATTTGTTATAAATAAATTTCTTATATACTAAGAAAAGAAAAAAACTAGAAAAATCAAACACCTATATACAGTGGCGGACGCAGAATTTTCATTAAGGGGTATCAATGGTTATAGTAAAGAAAACTATAATGAGGTTTGTAGGGCTTGAACACATGAACTCGTGGAGTTTTTGCAACACCTTAACCAATAAACTAAACCTTCAACTTGTTTCAAGAGGTGTCAATTCATGTATTTATATTTATTAAACTAAAATTTGACCTCTATATACAACGTAATTTTTGGACGAATGGGTGTCCCTTGACACCCCTAGACAAAGGGTAGGTCCGCCCATGCCTATATATACTACTCCCTCTGTCCCATTTTATGTGAGGTAGTTTGACTCGGCATGGAGTTTAAGAAAGTAAGGAAGACTTTTAAAACATGTGGTCCAAAATAAATGATAGAAATTTATGTGGCCGTAAATCATTTCATTAAGGGTAAAATAAATATTTTAGTTAAATTGTTACTTAATATAGAAATGTGTCATTCTTTTTGGGACTGACTAAAAAGGAAAGTAAGTCACATAAATTGGGACAGAGGGAGTAATAAAATAAGAATTTAAAAAAAAATAAATGAAATACTCATACTAATGCTGTTTTTTATGTTTCAACATAGATACAACATGAGGGAATTGGCCTTGTCTTTTTACAAAAGATGGTATACAATACAATGACCAAAATTAAAATCACAAGAATTCTATATTTATTTTTTTGTTCCGTTTGTATAAACAGAGTTATTTTAAATTATTTTATTTTTAAAAAAAAAGTTATGAAGTTTCTTATAGATTGAGAGGGTATCAATACAAAATAATGAAATCGATGAAAACTTCAATATACACAAATAGATTGACGAAATCGGTGAATGGAGAGGGTATAAATACAAAATAAGGAAATCTTACAAAATGAGGAAATCATCTTGAAAGAGGGAGGGTAGGTATCAATATAAAATAAGAAATCACTATATATTTAACAAATGTTATGAAAACACAACTTATTTGATTGAGGATTTTTCTTTTATTTTGTATATTTATTTTTCATTAATTTTTGTTGTACCTGCACTAATTTAATTTGATTAATTTGATTTTTTAAATAATTTTAACTTTGTGTGATCTAGTTTTGCTGTTATCAATTCTAACGAAAAAATATATTAGTTTTCTTATTATGTGACTCTGTTCCATTCTTAGCTCTCCATTTGTAATGGAGGGATTAAAGTATTTGTTTAATTAGTATTTACTAGTTGAATTCTCGTGATGTTTTCAAGTTATATAATAACAAAATCGAGAGTAAGCCCTTCATTATGATATAAAATAAGAAGAAAAGATAATACATCTGCCATGGATAAAAAGTAACTCACTTTTTTGGAACCTAGAAGAAACCGAAAATAATGCAAAAAAAGGAAAATATTTGTATGAAGATTTTGTTGACAATAAGTTTCATAACAAAAAAAACAAATAATTTATTATCTTGAAAAAAAAACCCACCTCCATTTGTGCCCAACTTAGTAAAATATTTAATTTGGTAATGTCGTCTCTACCCCTTACCCATTGATGGGATCGGGTCTGGTTTAGTTGGGCCTGGAATATTTATGGGCCTCATTTGTATCCATCAAAATTCTGTGTTTTACGGTGGGCCTTCTCAAGCTTCCTAACCTTCACATATGTAGATTGGGCCCACTCATTGATTTTGGGCACTGTATAATTTTGTGCAATATATACTCCACACAGAGTACCCAACATGAATCTGAAGAGGCCCATCTTTTATTTGTTTGTTGAAATTCAACCAAAGATTTTTCTTTTAATCGCCATGAGGTGATGGATGATCTCTATATATAAATATTACTTAGTTCAATATCTTATCCTCCAAGTAATATTTTTATAATTTGTTTTTATTTAAATGTTACCCCTTCTCCAAGAGTCAAATCCCAATTCTCAATCAACTCGTACCATTGTGAAGATATATTAGATTTTGTTTTTCATTATAATTGATTTTGGGGTTATTGGCACTTATGACCTTGTTTTGTGCTAATCTTTAATTTATGACTCTAGTAACAAATAAAAATTGTGAGGCATAAATATATATTTTTTATATCATAATTTATCTCATGTTATGCTCTGCATGGTTTTAGTTTCTAAAGAACTTGTTCTTCATTAGGCATAAGTTTGAAGACAAAAATTTAAAAACAATCCATTTAAGGGATATTTGTGTCATTTAAACTATTGAATTACCACTTGACTACAACGAATCTTACTTCTGCCATCTTATTTTACCTCAATAAATATACGAGAGCAGAGCTTCGATTAAATTGTAATCAGACATTTCAATAAGATAAACAATAAGTTTTCCACCTAACTAGATTTTGTTTTGGTAAGTTTCGTCAACTAAATAATAAATCATATTTCTAGTCAAATATTGTAAAGGAAAGGTAACAAGATTTATATATTTCATACATAGTTACAAGCACTTAAATACAAACACACACTCTCACTCTCAAAACAGTCTAACTAGATCTATATAAGAAATTTAAATTATTTTTTATTTTAGAGATTTCTCAGTCCCCCAACATAAATAACGAATCACTCTTGATCACCTTCATTTGGGTTGAAATTCTCCGGCCCATTGTTTTTATAAGGCTTATTGTTGAGATCTCTGGGCCTGACCCAGCTAGGATGGACAGCGTTATTCTTGCTCGGTTTATCACGAACTTCATTAGGATCCATGGGCCTGGCCCAATCTTGATCGAGAACTTTATTATTGTTTTGTTCTTCATTGGTATCTAAAGTCTTGGGCCTATTGAGATCCATGGGCCTAGACAGGCTCGGATGGACAACTTCATTGTTCTGTTCTTCACCTGCTTCATTACCATGGAGATTCTCGGGCCTCCGATAGTTCCTCTCATGATACTTGGCCCGGAACCAACAATCATGGGCCCGGTGACCTTCATTAGGATTGAAATAATTGGGCCTACGATAGGCCTGATCAAGCTCATGGGCCCGGTGACGTTCAATAGGATTAAAATTTTCGGGCCGATGATAGGCCTGATCAAGCTCATGGGCCCGATGACGTTCATTAGGATTGAAATTCTCGGGCCTGCGATAGGCCTGTTCAAGTTCACGGGCCTTGACACAACCAGAATGGGCCCAGTCACCTATTCTTGGAACTCTGTAGTGTTGGGCAATATAGACTCCAAAAAGAGAGCCCAAAATGAATGTAAAGCCTCTTCCACAGCCCATTTATGATTGTAGATATTAATTGAAATTTTGTTAATTGTCTTTGTGCCTTGGTTACTAATTTTGTATGAGAGCTATCTTATTTATATCAATTGGGAAATACATGCAACTGTTTCTAAATTGGATATCTTGTCTTCCAAGTTCATTTTATTTATTTTTGTACTTAAAATAATGGTCATAATATAACCCCTTCTCCAAGAGTCAACTTTCCAACTCTTAGTAAAGAAGGGAAATCTTTGACTTTCAATATGCATGTATTGGTGATTGGATAATTAACATACTTACTAAATAAAGATAAGAAAGGAACTGATAGTGACGTGATTTGTATTAGATTAGATTTTTATAAATAAGATTATCAGTAAAAAGTCGATGAATTCTTTTCTATCTTATAATCTGTGAACCCAATAAAATTAAGTGATTTCTTTTTATTTAATGATATCTTATGGACATAATAATTCAGTAATTGTGTTGATGAGAGCTGGGCAAAAGGTATCTTTAACTGAGGTGTGTGCAAACTTTAGTCCTAATTCCTGTTGTGAGGACAAGAGCTCAAATAGTCAAATTAGAAGAAAAATAAAGAGAAGGACTCGATGAGAGTCGTATCTTACCTAAGTACTTAAGTCTATAGAACATCTCTTCGGACTTCAAATATATGTATTTTATAGCGATGGATCTAAAATTTAAAGGTTATTTTTAATGTGAGTCTATCACCATGGAGGTTGAATATGGTGTCAGTCTGATCTATTTTGGATTTTGATTAAGGAAAAGAGATTTATTGATTATTTTATAGTCTTAAATATGTCATGTAAAAATTTGAAATTAAAGAATTGCTACATCTTTTTTGAGATAGACTAAGCAAGAAAGTAAAATAAATATATTAAAACGGAAAGGAATATTAAGAAGACGACAATAGATAGACTAATTAAAGGTAAAGAAAATGAAGGAAGCTACGAGAATGTTAAAGTGGAAAAAAGAAAACGAAATAAGAACAAAGAACAAGATTTGAACCCTGGTTTAAAATAACTAATGAACATTAAAAGGCTTTGTTGAACCGATGTACCAGCAAAAAATTTGTTACTCCAATTTCCATTTAGTTTTATAGTAACGTTGTTTTAATTAAACTTATTTTCCGAGGTGACGGGTGCTAGGGCACCCAAGACCAAAATGTCCTTCCACCTCAATATTTATTCTCTTCTCTTTATTTCTCTAATGGTTAAATATGTTTGAGTTAACAGAAAAATATAAAAAGAAGGATATGATAAGAACTGATCTGACACAGTTATAATATATATTTTTAATGACATTATAAACATCTCCATCAATAGGCTACTACTCAAATATCTACATTTGCCTTCTTATTAATCAATTCCATATGAATAAAGCAGAAGAGTTCGAAAATCATCACGTTAAATCACATTGGCGATGGTGCAAGATATATATGAATCTAAATTTGAGATAACCAATTGATTTTGTAGGACTTGTAGCCCTACAATGCACATGGTTATATTATATAGTTGGCCAAAAATGACATAACATGCTATAATTGTTAACTTCATTCACTTCCAATTTATTCCTTATCTTCATTTCATATAAATATCTATGTTACCCCCACACTATCCTCAGAACCATAATTGACCACTAATTAGGATACCTATTGTACCCTACAAATT
The DNA here is from genome assembly GCA_029582685.1 of Solanum piurae. Taxonomy (NCBI): domain Eukaryota; kingdom Viridiplantae; phylum Streptophyta; class Magnoliopsida; order Solanales; family Solanaceae; genus Solanum; species Solanum piurae. The sequence continues at coordinate 8,292 of JAJOOO010079603.1, forward strand.
GAACCCTTATAAATCCCAAATGATCAATCTAAATTTGGTACACAAGTTCATCAGAATATTTGTACAAGCTTAGTTAGCTAGTTAATTACTAAAAATGTTTGGATCTAAGGTAATTTCTCTTTTAATTTTGTTCAATGTAGTGTTTTTCACTTGTGCTTCATCTCATAATATACCATGCCCTCCAACACCAACAAAAGCACCATCCAAGTGCCCTAAAGATACCCTAAAGTTTGGTATTTGTGGAGATTGGCTTGGGCTAGTTCATGAAGTCATTGGGGAAAAACCAAGTAGCAAATGTTGTGCTCTTTTAGAAGGAATAGCAGATGTTGAAGCTGCTTTGTGCTTATGCACTGCCATAAAGGCCAATGTTTTGGGTGTCCTTAAGCTTAAAGTTCCTATTGCCATCAGTGTAGTTCTGAATTCTTGTGGAAAGAAAGTGCCTAAAGGCTTTAAATGTACTTAATCAATGGCGTATGCAGAATTTTACGCAAGCAGTGTCGATCTATTATCACAATTCGACTTTGTAAATGAGTTTGAGTCTAGAATTATGTTGGTCGTCTTGAGGCTTTTGTTCCTCACAAATTGTTCTTATTTCCTTTGTATTATTTTCAAGCGTGTATTTGTTTTACTGTATGTATATGTATCGTTCAATTTAAATACATATTATTTTTAAAGCGATGTTACATAACACCTCTTCTTAAAGGTTGTCCTTCCTGTCATTTATAGTCTTGCTTAATTAACCATTTTGCCATGCCTAATTTTTAATTACTTGCTCTTTTCTTTTAATTCCGCCAAAAAATTATGATTTTTTGGGTCAATTTGGTGCAAACAATGAAAGATGTCCATTCATTAATTTCTTAATGATATGTGAGAATGACATACTAGAATAGAATATATACGAGTCCGAAGTCAAAAGGACAAAAAAATTTGTCAAAAATTCTAAAAGGACACATCAATTTTTTTATAAACCAAAAGGGCAAAATCGCTCGTGACGAAGCGATTTCCCTCTGACACATTTTGACGCTATTACATGTGAATGCTTGAGTTACAATTAAAAAATAAATTTGCAAGGGGAATTTCGCTGCCTTGACAGCGATTTTTTTAAAGTTTTTTAAAAAAATAAAAATGCTGCCAAAGCAACGATTTTCAAAAAAATAAAATAAAATAAAATCTATTAATGCCTTGGGAGCGTTTTTATTAATAAAAAAAAATTCTTTTGAAAATGGCTGCCTTGGCAGCGTTTTTATTATAATTTTTTTTTTAAAGTATCGCTGACAAGGCAGCGAAATTCCCCCTCCAATTTTTATTTTTTAATTGTAACTCAAACATTCACATGTAACGGCGTCAATATTGTGTCAGAGAGAAATCGCTTAAGCGATTTTACCCTTTTAATATTAAAAAAATTGATGTCCTTTTGAAATTTTTGACAATTTTTTTCGCTTATGATTTTTTGGGTCAATTTAGTGCAAACAATGAAAGAGGTTCATTCATTAATTTCTTAATGATATGTGAGAATGACATACTAGAATAGAATATATTACTACATATTATTGTCTACTCAATTAGAACTTGCAAAGGATCTTTTCTGATTTATGTCACCACTGATTTAATTTCATTTACGGATCTTGGTATATATATCAACAGCTAGAAACAACAATATAATTGATTATATAGATGAAGAGAAAAGCCAAATATAATACAGGAAAATATATTCTTACTACGTAAAAGAAATTAAAATATATACGATAAGACTGCAAGTTCCTATTCAAATTAACGAACGTGTACAAACATTTTACCACCCATTTTTTTTATTTTTTTTGCCAACCACTCTCTATTCCCATCCTTGTCCTTATTGCTCCTCTTCAACAAACCATTGTATACGTGTCCCAGTCCTGACTCACATATTATGATATGAACAATGTAAAATATTTTCACACAATTAGAATGAATGGTAAATATATAATTGTTAAGTCCCTAGCTATAATTTATCAGAGTTACAATTAACTACCTTGACGATATGTAACATTATATTGACTTGACATTGTATAATTGGGAATATGTGTCTGTTGCCATATATATATCAGCATAGAAAAAATTGTACAATTCTGCTTGGAGACCAAATTCAACCAGAAAAGTAGTACTCTCACTTTTGCAATAATTCATGATTAAGAGGTTCTTCAATTTAACATGTGATAAGTGTGCCCCCCATGCAAAATTATGAGAACGTTATAGCTAAAGGTATAAGGAAATGCTTGCTTATAAATAGTAATATAACTACAAATTATTAGCTAGACGCATTGAAGAAAATGATCCAAAATGCAACTACATACTAATTAATTAATTATAGGCTCCTTATAGGATGGATTGATATGGCCATTTCTTAGGATTACTATATGCATGTAAAATTACATTAACAACCAATAGACAAGACTGTTAATTAAAACCTATACTAATTAAGCAAAATGATTAAGGAGCCGGAGCATATAGTTAAATATGAACTATTCAAGAACTCAAACTCAAATTTCCATTATAAGTAGAATTAATATACATTAGATAGAAAACAGTCGTACGCACGACGCACGTACATACTCTAATATGAACTAGAAGTTATAAAAATTCATGGGACATATATATCAGCCATCAAAAAGTATAATTAAGAGCCCAACAACTTTAAATTGGGATCGGATCAAATTAGTTAATGTAGTCAAACTGGTAATTTTCATGATGATAAAATTAATTAACTTCCACCAAAATTCATGTTAGATACTCGATCAGAAAATTAATCATCCCGCGCGCAGCCTGTTAAATAATTAATTGTGAACTGGAGGGTGTGTTCTTGCTGGTAAATAATCCAGGTTAAACTCTGGTGGTGGATCTTCCCTTTTCTGTTGATGAACCCTCCAAGTGACTGAAACTCCATAGTGATGATCATCATCTTTTTCATTATTTTCCTTATTTGGCTGTGCTGATGAGTACTGTTTTGCTTTTACATCCGATGGGGTACTGGAAACCCTACCATTATTTGCTTTCTCTTCATTCTGCAACAAACAAAAAAGATTAGAGAGAAATTACTATTTAAATTGCAAATATATCAAGATATAATTGATACACAAATTGTCTTAGAAATAGAGTTATAACGATAGGCAAGTAAGGGTAATTGGTTATATGAATATTCGTTGTCCATCACATAGAGGCAACAACGGAACTATAAAAAAAAAATAGTTCAATTGAATCCCCTTCATCATAAAATTGTAATCCTACGCAAATAGGGCTAAAATGATATTTTTGGTGACTCAAACTCACAACAATCATCTAAAGTCGGAAGTGAGGGATGCTTACCATCTGAGCAACTCCCTCTTATCCTACTTAATGTAATTGTTATATTATCGTTATTACTAATTTCTTAGAGATCAAGAATTAAAGTGAAATAAAACAAACCTTGTTGAGGACACCAAGTGAGCGGGCATTACATGCATGAAAAAGAAGGAAGATCATCATGAGAAGAGTAGTGATTTTGGTGATTGACATTTGAAATGAAAATCCCCGTTAATTGGTTCTACTATATATATGTTTGATGTACTGATTCAAACAAGATGAAATTAAAATTGTTAATTGTTGGTACTTTGCTGAATTTTTGAATGAAGATTGCCGTACTACCAATATATAAATACTTTAAGCATGAAAAATGAGCATTAAATGCTGACTATGGAAGAACTTAAAGGGATTTGATAGGAGAACATGCAAATGTAAGGGAGATAGGAGTAAGATGGCAAAATAAAGATATGGGTGGCCTCAAATATGTCTCTTTCAAATATATTGGGTCCCAAACATATAATATACTCTCCTCTTCTGGTCTAATTTATGTGAAAATATTTAACTCATGAACAAGAAATGTTAAAATTTAAGAAAATATTTAGAAATTTATGGTCTGAAATAAGTCACAAATATTTAGATAGTTATATAGAAATGTGTCATTTTATTTAAAAACAAATCGAACGGGGAAAACGAGAGATACAAAGAAGCAAGAGCCTGTCCGATATTTGTATCGACCAAGGTAATTATTCATTGGCTTTGTCCTCGTATGAAGTTAAAACTATGGTTTTGTGGTTAATGGCTCCTGGTTTCTCGCTTGGTTCCACCATCTGTTATCTTGAAAATCCTTAACAAACATTATTCTATTTAAAGGTACTATGCAAAAAGTGAAAAACCTTTTTACGTACATTGATATATACATATATGTCATCCGACATTTTATATATCGCGTTTATACATGTCCCTAGTTTCTTCCACATGCATTCTTCATATATATATAAAACAGACTGATCAATTAGATATAGGTTCAGTGCCCGAGCCAGGAATTTCACTAAAGGTGTCCAAGAAAAAGGAATTTTTTTTTATTGCCAGTGAGATTTGAATACATGAACACTTAGTGCTCTTCCAAAGCATCTAAAAGCACTAGGCTATAACACATTATTCTATCAAAGGTGTTCAAAATATGTTATTTAATCACCTCGTGTATCATTTTACTTATACTTATAGGTTAAATGGGAATATTTTCATATCATGCTGTTGATATATCCTTGGGGATGCAGGAAGCCTATTTATATCTGAATAATGAAGGGAGTAAAAAGTTTTATATAGGAATTTGTTTCATTTTATTTTGCTCATATATCAAATATAAATATTTTACTTTACTGATTTATTAAAGCAAATCATGAAGAGAATTTTATGACTACTATTTTTTCATACTATACTTAATATTAAATGATTACATAAAATAGTACTAGTAGTTAAGTAATTGAAACAGAAGGAGTACGAAAAAATTAAAGATACATATTACAATATATATTTTTAGTGATATAAGGCTTTTCTAAAAAAAATAGCATGCAAGATTGACTCAAAGCACGGTCATGATGCATTTAGAAAGGCTTTGAATAGGTTTTATTAGTCCATCAGGCATTTTAATTTTGTTAGCTAGAGAGCACTTTTAAATCGAATTTAATTAGATTAGTCAGGATCTAATATGAGTATAAGACATTAAATAAAAAAGGATAGAATATTAAACGAAGCGATCGGTAGAGATGTATTTTAATTTGTAACAAGAAGATTTTAGCAGTTAGCACTACATTTATTGTACATACTAGATGAAACACGTTAACGGGGAAATGATATATGACTAGTCACTGATATTTCATTATCTTTTTGACCGACCTTGGATATAGCTAGGTACATATAATATTTATGCATTTTGTTACCGAAGAAGAACAAATGTGTTTGCTCGTACCCCTAACACATCAAGTGGTAACACCAACAATTAAAAAAATTGGTGTGTCCATCTCTTCAATTTTGATGAATGAATTCACCTAAATCTTTCTGAATGCAAATCACTCTGAAAACACCCTACAAACATTTTAGGATTCGTTTGATCACCTATTTGATCGTGATCATTTCTTAATCTTAAGACTCATTAGTTTGTAATTTAAGCACTCCTGAATTTCTTTAGATTCGTCTAAATCACCCAATTAAGTCTCAAATCATCATTCAAATCTATATGAACTTTCAAACCTCAATTTCAAGTTTCAAATCATCATTCAACTAAGATTTTGATCAAAATTATTGAAATACTGACTCTGCCTCTGCTGATGGACAATGAATTCGTACAAGGAAAAGAAAAATAATAATTTAAGGAATATAAATTGGTGTTATGGAGATGGATATAGAGACATTGTTGCATGTGCTAGACCCTCCATTGTTACTCTTGAAGGGACACAAGAGAGTGCACTAACCAACGTTAACGGTCGCACATCCCACGTGGCACCAACATTTGCTGACCAGACTTGCCACGTGTTCACAACCCCCCCCCCCCACAAAGGCCGCCAAAATCCACCAAATCTTTGTTTCATCCCATTGTTCCTTTTCTTTTGTGTTCTTCTAACTTCTTAATTAAATCTTTTCACATTACATTATAATAAGTGTAATTTATTATAATTAGTTGATTCTTCATGTTGTAATACAATAACAACATATTCACTATAATTTCATAAAATAGGATTTTAAAAAAATAAAAAATATACACATCTTATGACTATATCAGACTTGAAATTACAACAAATCAATTAATTATTACTTGATATATAAAATTTAAACTCATGAGTCATGATAAAGTAGTAATTTTGAGGGGTGGTCAATAGAGTGACGGCGGGACACTAGTGGGGCACAGGGTGTGGGGGGACTCATGGGACAAAGGCGTTGACAAGAGGCTCAAACTCGTGTGTCTTGTTAAAGCTAAGCATTATTCTTGGTTTTCTCAACTCCGTTGTCTACACGGTAACCCCTTATATTATTATTTCTCTTTTTTTTGTATTTTTCCTTTTTTAATACTAACTACTTATAATATTGATATTGATGCATGCTCTTTTACTCTCAAACAAGTACTAGATCACTACTGGTACCAACCTACTTTGGTTTGGTGAAAGAATGTTAGTAGTTCTTGCAAGTTGAAATTTAAATCTTACTCGTGATCATATGTAGTTCTTGAAATGCTACAATGAGTTTTTATATACTATGGCTTTATTTGTACTTGTCTAATATTGAGTTTGATATACTTTTGATAGAACAAGTCCAGGATCGTCTCATTAAGTTTGGAGATCTAAAGTCAAAGTTTTATAGATAGATTTTTTTTTATAGTTGTCATATATAAATAAATAACTATAACATACTTAATGTATACTACACCTAAAATAATCTTTAGTGGCAATTAATTAAGGAGAATAGCTTAATTGCCTCTACATAAGTCTTTTTAGATGTAATTAGCACTCCTTGTAAATGTCCCTACAACCTATAATGACATTGGATCCAATGACAGTTAACTAATGTCGATAAAGGAGTTCAACACTCTTTGTTAATGTGTATATTTATTGCTGCCAAAAGTTATTTTTACTATAGTGGTAATCTTACGAGTAAAGTCTCGAGAAGGTTGGATGTACATAAGTGTAAATAATGAAAAAATTTAATATAAAGTTAAAATAATACAAGTTGACTCAAAAATTCAAAAAGTTTGTAAAATGATATTGAAATAGTTGCGTCAAATTTGATAAATTGATATAATGATAATAAAATACTATTAATTTGTTGCGGTGTTTGAAATTTAAAGAATACACCAAAAAAACATATTTTATCTTATTATAAACACACAACAATTTTTTTTACATAATGCAAAATGTTTGACCATTTGATAGACTTTAGAATATTCAATAATGAGAGAATAAAGATAGAAAGGGGACAAAAAGGAGGTAAATGTAAGAATAGTAATGTGGGATCGTGATAATCGCCAAATTATAAGTTAAGTCAACAAAATAGGTAGCCATGTAAAAAATGATGTTACAATTAACTAAACACAATTCCGTTTTTCAATCATTAAAACGACCTCCACATTAAATAAAGCATATATGTATACACACACTTTAGTAAAAATTGGGAGCCCTAAAAAATTTGAGGCCCAAGTGATTGCTTTAGTGACCTTATTACTATATTACCTTTTGAATATAATAAATTCAATGTTTTGAGAAATGATATTAAGGAAAGATTAGAAATTACGTAATAAATTATCTCTTGATTTTTTTCAAACTGCTGGATAAATGAAAATGAATATCTATTTTTAATATGATAAATAAGTAAAAATAAACGGAAGAAGTATGAGATATTTTTGTGATGTTAGAGTTATAATTTCAATAAAATCTTTGAACAAAGTAAAATGGTGAAGAAGAGATTAGCCAAAAGATTGGGGACAAAAGTTATATCTTGGGATTTGGTTATAAAGCTATAGCTTAGATTAAATCGATGAATTCATTTCTCTCGATCTTCATGATGTCTACCAAGTGTATTATATTGGATCTTTTTACATGGAAACATATTCGAGATATATATATGGACATCATTTCATTTATGCAACAATTACAGCATACATACACTATATGAATGTGTGTGTGTCTAATTAAGTTTATATATACTATAATAAAGCTAATTAAGAGATGATTATTATATATGAGAGGTGATTATTAATTCCTAAACAAAAATCATATTATAATCAGGTGTTTGCTTGTCCTAGCTACAAGTCATTATAAGATCTTGAATCCTACTGGCACAACTTTCAGTGCTAAAAGCTAAGTTAAGTGTGCCAAATAGACGGATTAAAATAGATTAAGTGTTGAAGTGTGTAACCATCTCATCTAAAAGTTTAAGCTGTTAGAGAGAACACACTTTAATTATTTAATTATATTCTCAACGCTAAGTTAATTAGGAAAAAAATATTATTTTCTCATTTCGAAAGTTACTTGGACTGAGATGACTTGGGTCAAAGACCAATTAACATTGGGTCATATATAGCTCAACCTGTTCATCTCTTGCCAAGTTTTTAATTTAATTTTATTTTTTTTATAATTTGTTTAATTGTAGTTAATGATTACATGCATAACATAGCAAACAAAAAAATAGTTTTTTTAAAAATATGATAAGCTTTTTAATTGATTAATTTAGAATTTTAGATTATATATTTAGTAAAAAAAAAAGACAATAAGTTAAGTTAATAAATTGGTGCAATGATTATTAATCTCCCTGAACTTGGGTGGGTGAGCTAACCGCACAAGTCTTCATAAAAAAAAGTAAATAACCATATAAATTCACGCATGACTTTCTTTTTTCTTCCACGAAATAAATATAATGTTATAAATCATCGACTAATAATCAATTGACTACAAAATACGAAATAAGAAGATTTCTAAACATGAAGTAAAAATACGAAAAACTTATTTATAACAGATTATAGAAAGAAGAGAAATATGGAATATTTCTAGAAATACATACTCGTGTGAGAACTCTTGTAGCTATCAAGTTGGGCCCATATCGAACAAGCCCATAAATGTTTGCATCACGAGCCTGCTTAATGCCTTAGACAAGTTTTGGTAGTTATTTCTACATTTCACTATTCATCCAAAATCCACAAATAAAAAATAAAAAAAAACAGATTGAGTAATAATTTAATAGAGTAATTTATATAGTTTATACTCACTTCTTAGACTATAATTTTAAATTTTAAAATATTTTTCCTTCAGTATTCAAACTTTTTCTCCTTTGCAACTTGTGAACATTACAAGTTTTGGCCACTTCAATTATTTTTATTTGTGAAGGTCCACTTTTGTAATATAATATTTTAAAAGTTGTTATTCAAAAGAATGTTTTCAAACAAGCAATCAATACTCATAACTGGGACATATTTTTTGTTCTTTTGTTAGTAAGTATGTGAGGAAATAGTATTAGTAGGCCCAGCTATCAAATCGGGCCATATAAAAGCCCATATATTTCGACATCACGAGCCTGTGGGCCTTAGTTTTGTAAATCCTTGTTTCTGCTTTTCAACACAATTATGTGGAGCGTTACCATCCGAACAATCCCTCGTGTCAACAAACTGCATTCATAAAATTAACAATGTACTCCTTATGTAGAGGTCGAGTATAAGGATAGAAGGTAAGTATGGATGGAGTGTTATCTTGTCGTGCATGCGTAGGTTTAGGTATATTAGTGTATGTTATAGTACTAGTGGTACTCTTTTTTTATTGTGTTTCGATTATCACACTATTTTGATGTTTTATTGTTTCTTTTTATGTAGAATTTACATTGTTTTTCTTATTAATGACTATGATTTCGTCATCTTTTACTTAGATTTGATATACTTGAGTTGAGGCTCTTTCCGAAAAAGTCTCAATCTCCACGAGATAATGATAAGATTTGCGTACACTCTACCCTCCTAGAGCCACTTGATGGAATTTCACTGAGTATATTGTTGTTGATTGAAAGGTGATGTAATTAGGAAGAGAGGGAAAGAAATTAAAGATATAAAATTAAAGTTAAGAGAAAGGAAATCCAGCACCATATACCACTTCAAGATTAGTATTTAAAATAATTAAGCTTAAGGAGTTGAATAAAAAGTAATTCCAAGAAACCTTTAGCTTTCTAATATTAAAGTTAGTAAATTTTCTCCTTTTTGCCGTTAGTAACTTTTCTACTTTTTCCCCCCCTCTGAATGGCGTGGAATTCATAAATCATTGATAATTAAACATTGTTATATGTATCATAATTGAGCAGTACTTTTGCACCAACAAAATCAATATTGTTGTGACAAATAAAGCAAATGTTTGCAAATCTTGGAGGTGTTATTCTTATTTCAAGTGAAAAAGTTGAAGATTGTCTTAGTTTCTACACCAATTAGAACACAATAATGCCCCAATCTTTTGGCCAAATAAGTTTAATTACAACTTTACGTGCTGGCCTAACTAATCTTTTTTTGTTTTCTTTACTTTTTGCCTTTTATTGTTTAATTTATCCATGATATATCTTCTATTGTAGGTTTGCTTTTTTGGAAATGGAGAGCACCTATATTGCGATCTGTTTGCATGCAATAAAAAGAGCAAAAACTTAAATGAATTTAGCATTCAGAATAAATGATTTCAAAATGAGTATTGTGATATATGTATTGTTATTAGAAACATATATATTTTTCATCGTAAATCAATTATAAATTTATGTTGTGAAACATAATTTCTCACTTTAATTCCAATGAATAATTTTCATTAAAATACTGAAAATGGCCATTCAACCATTTTTTTTTTACTGATTCAATCAAAATAGATATGAAAATGACATCTGGACATTTTTTTAGTGAAAAATTTCAATGAAAAAAGTGTAGAATTAAGAAAAACCATCCATAATTAGACCATGGATATTTTGCACCGGCATGTTTCCAACGTAGTAATTATGAAAAACCATCCATAATTAGCTATTTATTAGTGGCTCAAGCTAATTAGTAACTTAAAGCCAAAAATAAATCGGAAGCCTAGCTTTTATTTTTTTTATTTTTAAAATCCAAAGTTATTTCTTTTTTTTAATGAAAAAACTTTTATTTTTTTTATTGTCTCAAACTAATATATATATAATATACGAAAATATTTTTAATCTTTAATGTTTCGAAACGTCTAAAAATACAAATAAATTAAAAGATACAGTATAATTGTTTTGTTATAAAAAAACTTATAATAACTTTATTATTACTAAAAAATTGAGTCGTTCAAATTTGGGGTCTAAGGCGGATGACTCATTTTAAAGGCAATGAGTCACCCCTTACATATTCTCACTTTATTTATTTTTCAACAATGGTAAATTAGTACTCCCTCTAGTGCAAAAACAAATTAATTACTTACACTTTTTTATGGTCCAAATAAATGAACTTTTAACAGCCATCTTTTCTAAAATTACTTTTCTCTTTGATGGAATTTTAAGTTATCTCTAGTTTTAAGAAAAGTCTGAAAAGAAACAGATGGAAAATATATGACAAATTATCCTTTGATAAATGTGATTAATTAGCTTTCTTACCCAAAAATCATTTATTTTGAACTAGAATGAATATGATTTGATATAAACATCAGATATGCGATTAATTATACTTACCTTATAAGAATAAGATAAAAAATAATCGTTCAAATTAATCTAACTCACAATATTAAACCGTGTTAATTGTTAATGTTAAAGTAAACTTGCCCCAACATATGATTCATGCTAACGGGTGCAAACACGTTCTTGGCTACTGTTACAGTAGAAGACTTTGAAATCTAACATTATTATTTAAATATTTTGTACTTTTATAAATTGAGTATAGATGAGGAAAGGTATATATGCAATGTATGTGAATGAAAGTCTAAATTAAATGATAGTTTTTTTTTTTTTTTGTATGTAGCAGTTATATATAAAAACGAAATGGTCCCCGTGATATATTTACTGACCTTCCCCTATAATTCATGAAGTTTTGTTCATAATAATATATATATAATTATACAACCAATAAAATAAAAAAAATTAAAGCCATGTTCACATGGTGTCAAACTCTAAAATGTGTATTGATAGATAGGATGGCTACGTTGAAATTTGTGTATATCTTAAGATATACAATACATACATATATATATATATATATATATATATATATGTCTCTTTTTGTAGAACATATACATTATTTTTTTGTTATTTTAACGTGTTGAATAGTTGATGTTGTCTCCCTTTGTTGCCAACAGGGAAAAGTGGTGAGGTTGTAACAACACTGTTTCTGTTTCTTTTGTTTGTAAAATTACATTATTTCAACGAACCTAGTGATGGGGCACTACTAATGCTTCATAATAATCAAAAGCTACCTATGCTTAAAGTCATTTTTAATTAATTTGATGTAGTACAAAGAGAAACAATTGTATAATTCATAAATGACACGACCGAGTTATATATTATTCATGTTTATAAACACAAAATATTTGTTTTGAGATTTTTAATAACTTTACTTATCTTGAAACTAATTAGTATCAATCATTTGATCGATCAATTTACTATTTACATACATTGAGTTGTTGGAACGTTGTAGTATATATATATAAATTTACAATTTCTAAGTTTTGATTATATTATTTATATATTAAAAAGTAAGTATGTGGAAGCAATTGGTTTTGGAATTTATTATGTCTTGAGAAGTAAGTTTCCTTGAAAAGAGAGAAAGGAACATGTCAAGCTAGCAAATCAATTTAACATTAATTAATTAAATTAAGTGTTATAAAAAACTACATTATGATTATTAAATTATGATTAAAGAAGTCAAAAAAATCGAAGAGAGAGGCAAGTAAAGAGGATTTGAGTTGGATACACTTTGCACTACTAGCGAGCTTAGAGGAAAAAGAGGGTTGTTTGTAACCTATCACATGGGGGTTAACCCTTCTTCTTGACAATTACAAATCATGGTTTTCCTAAACTACATCATATATGTCCTCCCCCCCCCCACCCCACCGATAATGCCCGCCATTAGATTTTTATTTTCATTCATCACTGATTATCGTCTCATTCAGAATTACTATCATCTTACAATTAAAAGGGTGTAGTTGGATGATTAAATGTTGGTTTGTATCTTTAATTACAAACACTACAAGAAAATATGAAATTAATTACGAAATGTATTGGCAATCCCTAGTTAATTTATCGCTAAAACGTTCTTAGCTAATTTAATTTTCTTATAATCTATCGCGAAATGAGATTAACATGAAATAGTTGCTGTTTAATTTCTCATTTTCTAGTATTGAAATTTCATGTGTTACAAACATCTTTTGATTGCATTTTATTCCTTAATGAATTCGATGTGAATTCTAGTTTAATTATTTAATCATGGAACTTGTGAATTTCAAATAGCTAAATGTTAAGGAAAAATAATGGTACTAATATGATATACTTTCCGTCCACTTTTAATTGTCATTAAATTAGATTATATTAATTCGATATTTTAAACAAAAAATCTATATATTTAAAAATAATACAAAAAGTATTATATATTGCAATTTTTTTGCATATCAATATGATAAAAAAATACATCATAAAATGTTAATCAAATTTTTTTACAGTTTGACTCTAAAAAAAAACTATGACAATTAAAAGTGGACTATGAGTACATCAAGAATGGCAGTCTTTCTACACCTTTATGCATTTATTATAAGTTTCTTTTTAAAAAAAATAAAAGGCCATTGGGACAAGAAGAAGGCTTCACCCATGATGATGCATGAAATAAATTTAAAAAGAAAGAGAAACACTTTATGTAAATTTAATTTGTAGAAAAATGATGGCTGTTTGACCCATTAGTTTCCGTCTGTTATATTCAGTTATATACCTTTCTTCTTGTTATACTCAACTAGTAAACTTAGCCGCGCTATGCGCGGTGAATAAAAGTTTTAAAAAGTTTTTTAAAAAAAAATTCAAAGTCAATAGATTAGATAACAATTTTTAATATTTAGATTTGTAATTTTAACTTGATTCATGAATTGATTTTATAAAAAACCCTCAAATTAGCACTGTTTAATACCTATACTTCTTTTTTTGGTTGAATAGTACCTATTATTTTATGTTAGTTATAATACAATAATTAATTAAATATGGTCACCTTTGATATTTTGTAAAAAATTTAAACTGGGACTTTTAGTCTTTTAAGATTTTAAAAAAAATGTCAACAAAATTAAAATAGTAACACATCCAAACACGCTCTTAGAAATAAAATTATTTGTAATAGATAAGCTACCTATAATTTGAAGATTTAAAAGAGTACTTCAATTGTATATTAAAATTTTAAGTTTTTTCTCTATATGTTGATTCTTTGGAAAGGAAATGGGTGATACATGATTTTAGTTAAAAGGGCGCTCTAAACCCGGTTAGAATCTTCAGACACATGGGCTCATTAGTAGTATGTATTAGTTCTTGACAGGCCCTTTGCTTGGGTAAAAGGCATTACCATACAGTCTAGAGGTTGTTTAAAAATTTCTTTGTAATTTAATTCTTATGTAGTCGGACTACCTCTAAGGATATTGAATTGCTTGATCTATGACTGGGCGGATTACCGCCAGGTCTGTGATCCTGTCGTTTGGTATCAGAGCCTTGGAACTTTTCGTGGAAAATATAAAAGATTGTTAATATTTCGGCATAGATATACTCTAAGATCATGGATCTAGGAGATACGAGCACTAAAAGTACTCGATTGGAGGAGGTAGATATACCTCAAAATCTTGATTTATTAAATAAATGGACTATTCCGAAAGTGGATATTAAAACTATCTATGATTATAGCCCTGCTAGAAATCGAGCTGCATCTTTACATACTTTGTCTTCCATTATATCTGAAAATAAAGAAAAGGTCAAAATAGATCCTAGATTAAATATTGTTAGGGTTAATGATAAAACCTCTGATATTTCTGATAAGGATATTCCTACCCCATCCGAAATGGATTGCCTTAACGATTTTTAATGATGAATGGACATCAAATTGATTTTAGCCCAGGTTCCCTGGCAAGAAAATATATTCAAAATGAATTTTCTAGTGAAAAATGGAACCAGTTTAGAACTTGGTTTTTTGACACTTATAGTAATGAAGATTTGCATAATATATCTCAGGAATTCTATGAAACCTGTGCAATTCATAATCATATTATCTTCTTTGTTCCTTGGTTTATAACCACTTATTTACCTTTATTCATTAACGTTCTGGAGCGATCGTATAAAGACGAATCCGGTAATACTATAAAGGCAGTTTACCCTCCCCAGGCACCTTTTATACTACCCAATAATACTGGGATTACTTTTGCGGCATTTCAGAAATTTATTGAAAGTGATGTTGCCACCATTAGTATTAGCGAGATTAATAATCTCATCTCTCAAAACAATTATTTGAGTCTTTATGTAAAGGTTCTTGGAGAGCATATTAGTTCTATTGATAAAAAACTTGATGAGTTAATTATTTTGATAAATCA
>JAJOOO010079606.1:0-92334 GCA_029582685.1 Solanum piurae
TGTGTGTAATACATTTTTAATTCAAGTTTAATTCATTTTGCAATTTGTTATGTCACTTCATTTGTTACGATTAAATTATTTATTTAATTAATTAATTAATTATTGATACAAATTTTATTCATTCTACGAATCATTCACTACTCTATGAAGAAAGTACAGAGAGAAACAAAAGGGAAAACAAGCAACATAAAGAGAGAGAAAGAGCAACAAAAAGAAAGCAAAAAAAGAAAAAAACAACAAAAAGAAAGTAAGAGAGAAAGAGCAACAAAAAGAAAGGAGCGAGCAAGAGAGAAAAATAAAAAAACTGATAGTGAAAAAAAGAGAAAGAGGCGAGAGAGAGAAAAATCTAATAAAATATATAGTATTATTTTATATTGCTATAAATGGTAATAATTAAAGAGTATATCTAAAATAAGTAATTATTTTTTAAAAAGGATCCACTCAAGTAATTAATCCTTTTATTAAATGGAGACGATATTTAAACCAAAACCTCAAATGATCATAATTATGCTAATCTCCCAATTTGAACATGTTAAAAATAGATGGAATCAATAAATAAATTATGAGGAAATTTGATTTATACCTTTTTATAAATTTGTTTTAATTGTAAGAATCTTAAAAAATAATTTTTTAATTTAATTTATAAGCATTCATAAGGATCATTTATGGAAATTTTAAATTGCAACAAAATAGGTTTAAAAAACGGGTCACAAATGAACCAATATGTTACAAACGGGTTTGGTCCGGTTAGGTTCCTCAATTAGAGTCAAAACGGTCGATTCCCGTCTTCCTCAGTCTCCACTCTTCCCCATCGCAGTTGATGAATCTGCTTGGAGGATTCTCACACTCCGAATTGAAACTTTCCCCTTGAATTGCCGATTCATTTCCCGAGAAGATCTGTAGGCTTCAGTCATGTTGCGTCCTCACTTGGCTCGCTCCTTCTCTTTACTGTTCCTCTTCATTTTGGTAAACACGTCCTTGTAATCTTGCATTGTCAAACAGTCATTTTTCTTTTCATGTTCTAAGAACTGATTAATTTTGTTTCTCCTTAAATGGGTTTACATCGAATCTGCTCATGATACTTAATTTTTAGCTCTCCCAAATGTGCATTCCTGATTCTAATTATGCTACGACTTTGATAACCTTATCAGCGAATTGAATGGAATTGAATGTTTGGATGAGATGTTCTTTGATTATTTGATTATGGGTTTTTTGTTCTAAATTTGTTTACACTCCGAAGAATGTTTATGTGAGATACCTGTGAATGGAAATGTTGTATGCCCTTGTTTTACATGATCATATTATGAGTAAAATCTCTGTGAGTGAATGAACTCCCAATGGTTCTAGAAGCTTCTCCACTTGTTGCAAAACAGGTTATGATGGGGAAAGTTCAGTTGAAAGGGTGAATATATATATATATATATATACATACATACATACATAGGGTGGTTAACTTTGCTTGCCAAGGCTTAGTAGATAAGAAGAAATCACCTAATGTTTTTGTTTTTTGCCTCCTACTAATTTGAACCCTAAGACCTCATGGTTCACCTCCCACTTCATTGAACAGTAGGTCATGCCCACACCTCGGGTGCTTTGAGAGGGTGAGTAGTAAATTGATATTCTAATGTCACACTTCATCCTTGATTCTTTAGGTTACAAGTGAATAAAATGATTTCCTATTCATACTATTATATATATATATTTTTTTTGAGATAAGGGTTTGATTTTACGGAACCATATTTAGGATTATGAGCTTATTGGTTCCAGGAGCATTCATTGTGTGTTACTTTGAGACACTAGTATTGCATTTCCATGGACCTTAGTTTGTCTAAATTGTGAACGTCTTTATTGTATTGTAGCCTAGTCACACTGTCACAGTATATTTACATAACACCTTACTCGTGGTACGGATGGTTGTGGGAGGAGAATATTGACAAGCTTAAAAAAATTGGCACTTTCTTAGGAATTGTAGAATCAATAAATCATTTCCTTTATTTTTCTTTTTGTGTTCATTACTCTGGGAAGTATTTTTAGACTTCTGTGCTAGTTCGTGTCAACTTTGCACTAATGATTTTCTCAAAGCCATTTACTCCCACTTGAAGCCAAGAGAAAGTATAGAAAGGGTACTGATTATTGCAATAATATTGGCAGTTGCTGTGTCATAGTTCACTTGGTTCTACGGGTGGAAATCGTAAAACAGGGAAGTCATCAGTATTTTCGTTATTTAACCTTAAGGATAGAAGCAAATTCTGGAGCGAGTCTGTTATCCATGGTGGTGGTAAGTTCTTGAAATGCATGTTTTTTGTATACATGGTTGTAAAGATGGCTTTTACTTGCTCGGCTTCCATTAAGGTTATTCTGTATGGGTACAGATTTCGATGATCTGGAAGCATCTAAACCGGAAAAAATGAGTGTTCTCAATTACACCCAGGCAGGTACTTGTGTTTCTCCAAAATTTTCACTTTCTTTTATCCTTTGACAAGGATTAAATTTCACTTTCTTTTATATTTGCCTTTGATGTGTATTATACTCCCTTCTCAATTTTCTATATTAATGCTTCATAAGATTAATCTTTTTTTAACTTAAGTACTCGAGACAATGAAACAACCTTTTTTCATGCATTTACTTTCTATTTATCTATTGAAGCTTCTAGTGTTCTAGAAGATGTAACTAGTTTGTACATCACATTGTAAAACTTGTGTAATAGATAGAATTAGGGACTCCTATCGTGGGGATTTGCCCATGAACTACCCTTTTCTTTGTAATGACGGTGGTGTCCGGGCCAACTTGTGCGCACTTCGACTACTCCATTGGGTATCCATGAACTATCCTTTTTTAGAAAGTCAAATACAAATTTGCATTCTAGTTGTCGATATATGTTTCCTTATATATCTTAGTAGAATCTTTGTGCTTTTCATTCATCTCATGTATTCCTCTTTTGACATGTTCATTATGCAACTTTGAATGAAAATGCGGTAGGAGATTTTAAAATAACCGCGTCTCCGTTATACCTTGAAGCTCAAATATTAGGTGGGAGGCCTCAGGATATTGAAATTTGAGTGTCAAGCACCACAAAGCCTCAGCCCCAAGCTACTTTGAGTCAGCTATATGATTTATCATGGGTCATATCGCTCCATTTAAGCTCATCAAATTAATATTATACTAAATAAAAATAAAAATTAAAGTGCTAGATGGTCTCTATATTCTTACTAGCATATATATATATATAAAGTAAATGTACTAATGTGACTAAAACATATTTTTAATTGTTTGGTATCACATATCTATATCTTTTACTTCCATTGTACCCTAGTTTATGTTGGGCTGCATGGATTCCAAGAGATTGTAGGTCTTTCAAGATTACTTCCTTCCCTGCGATTTTAGATCTAACTTGTTTCTAATTAACACCTTAACTTACCATGGTTTCGCACTTGCGGATGGATGCATTTGCAGTTCGATGTGTGACATGATTATTTATCTATGATGTCCCATATGTGTGAGCTTGTTATTTTGGGGGACCAAGATAGTGGCGATACTCTCCTTGGGGGATGATGCTTGAATCCATGACCTTAGCTTGTCCCTTAAATCTTAATGTTATAGTGAAGAATATGAGCATTCTACTTGAAACCCTTGGGGGTGGTTTTTTGGTTTAGAGTTTAGACACAATTTATGCAGGAATTGTTGTATATATATTAATAATGCATGGATGATTTCTTATTGGGCGTTTGTTTCATCGTATTAAAAATTGGATATACAGTGTATGATTTAAACTTGTGTTTGATTTAAAACTGTACAAGAGCTTGGCATATAGGGTTTGAGGATACCCTCGAGGGGTAGTGTTGCCATTTTGAATGTTTTATCCATGTATAACTCATCATAGGGATGCTTATACCACATGGGTTCTACAGATAGACTCCTTCTCTCTAAAAGCAAGAAAGATCAACTACGAGGAGGTGTTGTCTTCCACACCTTTGACTCTGGATAGGGGTTGCCGAAGGCTAAAGGGTGATCTTGAAGCAAAGGTTAGGTTATCGATGGGCCTGATCTCGGAGAGAAACTTTTCTTGCTTTGTGTTTAGTGGGAAGATCCGTAAGGGGGACTTTGCCAAACCTGATAGCTTCTTGTGTTGCAAAGATTTGGGCTGTGAAGTTATGGATTAAGGTAACTTCCATGGGAGAGTCTGTGTTCCTGTGCAGGTTTTTATGTGAGCAAGAGGCCTGTTGTGTTTTTCGAGAAGGTGGGAGGTGGATGGACGACAATTTCCATAAGTGGACCGAGGATGTAGTGTTGGAGTTGAAAATAAGAAAAGAAGAGTCTAAAGTAGTTGTTGTCACGTTCACTTCTAGCAACGGTTGTTCAAGGAGAAAGTGTAGTTGTGGCTAAATTTAGGAGTGGTGGTGGTGGATTTCAATCAAATTGGAGGGGGTAATAGTGTTTGGTTAGAGAGGGCTATTGAGGAGGAGGTGCATGTGGCGGTAGAATGTTGTGCGGATGACAAGGCAACAAGTCTAGATGGCTTCATGTTGGCTTTCTTTTAGCATTGTTGGAGTACGGTAAAAGTTAATGTTTTGAGCATATTGATGAGTTTCTAGCGGGGTGAATTTGAAAAAGCTTAAATGCTTCTTTCATTGTTATTATTCCTAAGGAGGGGCCACTAGCGTCGGGGAATACTAACCTATTCTAGTGGGAAGCATTCATAAGATCTTTTCTAAGGTGCTTTCTAGTTCTAGTAGTCTTAAGAGAGTATTGGATGAGATGTCATCCAAAAAAAGAGAGTATTGGATGAGACCGTGTCCTCTTCGCAAAATGCTTTTAGTGAAGGAAGACAAATTCTTGATGCAACTTTGGTTGCTATTGAAGTGGTAGATTCGAGGAAGAAACAGGGTGTGCCAGGTGTCTTGTGCAAGTTAGATCTCAATAAAGATTATTCCCTTGTTAAATGAAATTTCCTTGACTTTATGATGCTGAAGATGGCTTCGGGAGAAATGGAGGAAGTGGTTCAATTTTGTATCGCTTCAGTGAGATACTCAATATTGGTGAATGGAAATCCTTGCGGTTTCTTTGGTAGTTTGAGGGATTTGAGGCAGGGAGATTGTTTATCACTCATGCCTTTTATCTAGGTTATGGAGGCTTTGAGTAGGATGATGGACAGGGATGTGTTAGGCGGTCTTATCAAGATTCTCAAGGTTGTGGTTGGCCGTTGGTGGTAGTGGGACCTTGTCAGTTTCCCATTTTTTATTTGCGGTTGATATTTTATGTTATGTGTTTTGCAGACGGGATTCAGTTGGACTACCTTGGACAAGTGTTGACTTGGTTCTAGGGCTCAAAATTAATCTTCGAAAATGGGAGATCTTTCTCGTTGATGCAATAGACAACATTGATGTGCTCACTCAACTTTTGCACTGCAGGGTAGGGGTTGGATTACTTCTAGGTGCATCGACTGGAATCCGTTTATCCAGAGGGTAGAGAAGATGCTATTAGGGTGGCAGAAGAGATATTTGTCCAAAGGAGGAAAAGAAATGCTTATCAAGAGCACTTTATCCAGCATTCCTACTTATTGCATGTCATTGTTCAATGCACCTATCATTATCATAGGAAAGTTAGAAAGGTTGCAACAAAAATTTCTTTGGGATGCGGCAGATGGGGCTAAGAAGTTTCACTTAGTTTGTTGGGAGACAATGACAACGCCAAAATGATGAGGAGGGCTTAGGGTTAAAGACTTGAAAATTTTCAACAAGCCACTTTTGGGCAAGTGGTTGTGGAGATTTGGGGTGGAGGGAGAAGCTTTAGGGAGAGGTGGTAGCAGATAAATATGGAGTACTGGAATGGGGAATTGGGGGGGGGGGTGGCGGGGGGTGGAGAACAAATGTGGTTACTATGACTTTTGGGTGGGGTGTGGAAGAATATTTTGAAGCGGTGGACAACCTTTAATGAAAACATTGCTTTTAAGGTATGGGTTGGGAATAGAGTTGGTTTTCGGGGGCAAAAGTGGTGTGGTGCTAAAAGATGATTTCCTAGTGTTGTATAAGGCCTCTTGCCAAAGGGAATTGTTTGTCCAGCAAGTTAGGGGGACAAAAGGGGATTTTGGGATTTGAGGTTTAGGAGGAATTTCCAGAATTGGGAGGTGAACGAGCTTAAGAGATTGCTAGATTTCACTGTGTTGTATAAGGCCTCTTGCTAAAGGGAATTGTTTGTCCAGCAAGTTAGGGGGGACAAAAAGGGATTTTGGGATTTGAGGTTGGGAGGTGAACGAGCTTCTGAGATTGCTAACTTTACTTTTCAGAGATTGCTAGCTTTCACAAGCAATGTGAGCCCATCAATAGACCCGATGCTTTGAGTTGGAGGTTGAGAAATAACAAAGTGTTCTCTGTCAAGTCTATCTATGAGAAACTTTTGGTTAGGGTGAATGTTAGTTTCTCTTATGATTTGGTTTGGATACCTAAGGTGTCGAGGAAGGTGTGCTTCTTCACATGGTTGGCTACTAAGGGGTGATATTGACGATGGAGAATCGTAGGAAAAGAAAGGTTGTTTGCATGAGATGATGTTTCCTATGTAAGGAGGTAGGTGAGGACGTGGATCATATTATGTTGCATTACAAACTAGCCACGAGGTTATGGTGGGATATGTTGGTTTGGTAATTCTTGGGTTATACCAAAATTCGTGTAGCTTTGAATGTTACTCCTCTTGCTTTTTCGTGGGTCATTTGGAAGGAGAGGCGTAGAAGAGCTTATGAAGGTGTGGAAATGAGCTTTGCTCAGTTGAGAAGTAGTCCCTGATCCCTTATTTAGTTTTGGTGCACCCATGAAGTTCATGTTTGTATAGAGGTTTGGTTTTCTTTTGGAATGGGGTGAGCCATATATTGTAGGTCTCTCCTTTTTTTGTATATCTCTTGTATACGGCCATAATGACCTTGTTATTATCAATGAAATCTTTTACTTGATTAAAAAATTTA
This sequence comes from Solanum piurae, assembly GCA_029582685.1. Taxonomy (NCBI): domain Eukaryota; kingdom Viridiplantae; phylum Streptophyta; class Magnoliopsida; order Solanales; family Solanaceae; genus Solanum; species Solanum piurae. The sequence continues at coordinate 6,953 of JAJOOO010079606.1, forward strand.
AAAATAATACAGGAAATATTGTATAAGCTATACATATATTAATCATACTGGACCAAACATTGGATAAACAATGCATATACCATGATTATTCTGTCCAATACATCTAATGAAATGTGACCAAAGACAATAGGTGGAGTGACTCAAGGCCTTTATAAGCCCATTTGGATTCTTTTGCGCTACCCATTTGAAATAACTGTGAGTCAAATAAGACTCCAATGAGCCATCATATTGGTGTATATTCCTAAAAGCCTTAAAGAACTATATGTTTGATGTGCTCTTGAATATACTATTAATACGTTCTATGATGGAATAGAGGGGGAGTATATCTTTTAATAAGTGGAGTAAAATAAAATATGTTCTCTTGTACTGCAGGTAATATAGCAAATTATTTGAAGCTTCTGGAAGTTGATTCCATGTACCTTCCAGTGCCTGTGAATTTCATTTTTATTGGATTTGAAGGGAAGGGTAATCAAGGTATGTATTATTCCTTTACTTTACCTTCTATAAAAAGGTATCTAATTGTCCCTCCACAATTGAAGATGACTGTTCTCTTTGTTATATTTCTACATTGTAAATATTGACTATATTATTCTTTACTACTGCGATGTGGTTTCTGCTCAGAATTTAAGCTACAGCCACTGGAACTAGAGCGCTGGTTTACAAAGATTGATCACATCCTTGAACATACAAGGATTCCTCAAGTGGGAGAAGTTTTGACACCATTTTACAAAACTAGCATTGACAGAGAACAGCGTCACCATCTGCCTCTAATCAGCCACATAAACTACAAGTACTTTTTGTTTCCCTTCCCCGAAACAACCATACAATCTGCGTGAGTAAAATAGTTAATGCACTATAGACTGATCTGATAAGGTATTCAAATCTTTGTGCAGTTTCTCTGTTCATGCCATTCAAATGGGTGAAAAGGTCACATCCATCTTTGAGCGTGCCATTGATGTCTTTGGCCGCAAGGATGATATGTCTGATAACAGGTACTTGAAATCCTCTCTAATATTAGAGAATTTATGTTTTTATCTGTGCAACTTTCTGTGACTCAATTATTATTTCTTAGCTGTGTTTCTTCGGTTCCTCTATATAAATGTGTGTTTTCAGGGATGATGGAACTGTTCTATGGCAAGTTGATGTGGATATGATCGATGTTCTCTATACCAGTCTTGTGGAGTATTTACAACTGGAAGATGCCTATAACATCTTCGTTTTAAATCCCAAGCGCAATGGGAAAAGCGTCAAATATGGATACAGGTTTTTCTTGTGAAAATTGAACTTTTTGTACTACTTTTACATGTGTGTTGCACTAATGCACTGAGAATCAGAAATAAAGGTGCAAATTGCCTCCTCTTTGCTCACTACAGCAGAGGGATAACAGAGGATCAGGGAAATCTGAAGAGATTTGTGCAAGCTAAACCTGTATAGTCTTCCCAATAGAAAATATGGATGCAAAGTAGTTAAGAAGGTTTCAGTTATTAAATTATATAAAGATGATTAGAAGTCCATATTTTACTATCGGAAGCAGCCTCTCTACTTTCCCCCGACTCCACTTGTGAGATAACACTGGGTATGATGTTGTATTTAACTATCAGAAGAATGTGTTGGAACTTAGTAAAGTAGGACAAGTCTATTTAGGGATGGCAATGGGGAAGGTCAGGGCGGGTTGAGCTTAACCCGCCTCTCCCCGCTCCACATAGTGTTTTTCTATAATCTCAATCCGCCCCGCCCCACTCCGCCGCGCCCCTGTACCTATAAATTTCAATAAAAAGATCCTTTATCACCATTTGAAGCCTGCAAATCCGCCCCGCATTAGTTTAGAAAAATTATTCAACCCTATCCGTACCTGCATAGCCTAACAACCACCCCACCCCGTATAGCTTAAAACCCACCCCGCCCCATTTCCATCTTTAAGTGACTAAGTCTATTAATTTTTTGAAGTTGTAGCAACAAGGGTAAAATGATCAAGCATTGATTACTACAGTAACACCATGCACTGCATGGATGTGCAATATACATATTTGCTAGATGATTTGTGCATGTAGATTAGGTTTGACAATTGAATTAATATTGGATAATGTTCAACATTGTGCTCTTGTGTAAGTTTATCTTTCTTGACCTAGAGCTTACATTTTTGAGGTGTGGAATAATCTGCTCTTGCATGACAAGTATTGCCATGCTGAAGGCTGAAGCCTTGTGTTACATGATGCTCTATTTATTAGGGTTGACAACTCTTCTTTTGCGGTATGAGGTGCATGGTTGACCTATTTACTTCTATAATTTTAAATATTGAGTCATCAAAGCTGTTGTCAATGCTGAATCACTTAATGTTCCACTTCTTAGATGTAAGTAAACCTATACTAAGTTGCCATACTCACTTGTTCAGAAAACATCTACTTGATTTAATTGATTGCATTGGCGTTAAAGTATGCACAAATTTCATTTTGTTCAAGTTTTTTGTAGTGTAAAAGGTTGCACTTTTACATGGTTTCATGTGAAATATTCTATTTTTGGAAGATAGACAGTATTTTGACGTAGTTTAAACTAAAAATTATCACTCAATCGAAAAAGCAAGTTGAAGTGGAAATTTTCTTTTGTAGAACTTAAACAAATAGTTATCCCCAATAAGTACTCCCTTTCAATTTGTTTGTCTTGTTTGACTTGACACAAAGTTTAAGAAAGTAAAGAAGACTTTTGAATCTTGTGGTCTTAAATTAAAGATATGTTGAATGTACCAAAATGCCCTTTAATATCGTGGTCATGCCAGGTGGAAAGTTGAAATTAAAGAATCGCCGATAAAGGGAAGAGACATTCTTTTTGAACGGACAAAAAAGGAAAGTAGAACAAACAAATTAAAATGGACGGAGTAATAGATATGATCCCATAAAAGGTAAAATTAAAAATAAATGAAAATCACTTATATTTAGTAGCTCACATATACATACAGATACATTCTCCCTTTGCTCCAAAAATTATGGCTTGCTTCTATCATAGAAACTAAGATTAAGATGTTTAAACAGATTGTATTGAGCTAGATAAGTGTTTTTAAGAGAACCTTACAAAGAAAAAGATAAATGTTTTAAGAAATGTGAATAACAGGAGTAGTTAATGAGTAATATGCAGCAAGTAAAACTATTGTATTCTAACTTTGTGTTTTTGGTGTAATCAGATTTACTCTAATGACACTGTCTCTATCATTGATGTTTTACTCTCATTATAGGGATAGGACAGTGCCTTTAGAGTTCATTATGTAAATATGGTTTTCAGTACAACCCATGTACTGATTACAGCAATAGAAACAGTTGCCAATCTCAAAAAAACAAAAAATGAGTAGATGAGACTTATTTTTTTGATGAAGTAACGTGTTCCATTAAAAAGCATCAAGGAGATGCAAAGTTACAAGGGGCAGTTACAAGTAACAGAATGACAAAAAGGAGTATTTAGCTCAGTTCAGCCGCCATACGAAGTGTTAATCTAAACCTAGGGTGCTAACACAGTCTAGAAAATGTCCAGCACAAAGAACTGGGGTCAACTTTGACCTATAAAAAAAGATCAAGCAAAACATTTAGCTTTAAGAGAGTGATTTGTAGTTGAGATGCCATCAAAACATCTCTTGTTGCTTTCTGTCCACAAACACCAAAAGATAGTAGCAGGAACCATCAACCAGATTTTCTTGATGGCCTTATCAACTTTCCATAACCTCTAACTCAGATATGCCTGTTTCATGTTCATTGGCATAACCCAACTCAGGTCAAAAAGGGTGCAAAACATGTTCCAAACATCAGTAGCTACTGGACAGTGCAAAAACAAGCGATTAGCAGATTTGAGATCGTTGTTACATAGGTAACATCTGTTGACCAGCTGAATTCCTTTCCTGTTAAGGTTGCCTAGTTTTAGACAGGCTTCATATAAGGCAATCCAGTAGATGAGACTTTTGAAGGTGCAGTGGAGTTTGTTTTAGACTTTGGAGGAGTTTCAGGGGCCATCAGAAGCAGAGGACAAATTGTATTGGAATCCAAGCAAACATGGGACTTTCACAGTCAAGTCTCCCCATTTAGCAATCAGCAACCATGCTTATCAGATTATTGATTGGCCATGGAGGTTTATTTGGTAGTCTAATGCTCCTACAATGTTTCACCTGGTTGGTAGCTAGAAAGACAGTGTCGAGTCAAGAAAGGTTGAGAAGAAGAGGATTCCAGTTATGTTCCAGATGTTTGTTCTGTGAGTTTAACACACAAACTAATAGCCATTTATTTCTTGATTGTTCTTCTACTTATCAATTGTGGCATTTGTTGGGAATCAAATGGTGTATGCCTGCTAACACTGTGGATCTTCTTAAGAGATGGAACAATTTGGGAGGTATAGTTAGACAGAAGAAATGGTGAAGATTGGTTCCTGCTTGCATATGGTGGACAGTTTGGATAGAGAGGAACTCCAGCGTTTTTGAAGATAGGGGCAGTCATATGCAGGAGATTTAGTTGAACTGTGTACTTTTGTTCCATTTTTGGTGTAAAGAGTGCTTTTTTAGAGGAAGAGGTTTCTTTAATAGATTTTATAGGGCAACTGTAATTGTTTCTAGGCTTTTGTTTGGTAGCTCTGCGCTAGTGCTTTCAATACCACTATTTCCAATTAAAAAAAATTAGACTTTTGAGTTGAACAATCTCCTGTAAAGAAATCCCTTGCCAGTGGTTTGGGATTGGGACTTCCATGTTGGAGGTCTCAAGTTCGAAACCCCTTGCCAGCGAAAGCAAGAGTGGGTCGAGCTCGTCGCACCGGGCTTGCCTAGTACAAATTACCTCTCCTCTGTGGTTGGCGAGCTATTGCATATGAGCAGGGGTTTCACCCTGTGCGCACCCAAAGGGTAGCGGCTGTGAGTTTCCCTTGTCATAAAAAAACAATCTCCTTTAAAGAAACAAATAACTTCCAAGTTTAAACATTATGCTTGAACTTATGGAGAGAGAAATGTTTCCATCAAGAAAGAGGTCACTTCTTTTGGATGGGAAAAAAGAAAGGTAGGTCGAGCTATGTTTTGGAACTGACGGAGTTTTTCTGAAGGTTTAGTCAGATCTGAAACTTAAGTACTAGAGCAAGTAAAATGTATAAAATCTGGCCTTATGCAAAACTTCGATGTAATACATTGCAGGCCCATGTCAGTTCTCTATCGTATGTGCATATACACAAGTTTTGGAAATCTAAAACTGGCCTCTATGTGTCTTAAGCCATTTTTGTTTTAATCAATCTTACATTACTTAGAAACTCGTTTCTCTACTATCTCGTCTACTTGCATATTAAGAATTGTGTAAAAAGCTTTGTAAAGCTGGAGATGGACTAAGATCCGTGAAGTTTAACACATGTGGTTCTCAGTCCTTGCGGTACTTCCCTGGTAACTGGAATTTTACTTGGTCAAGTCATTCTATTAGCAGCATATGTGCTTTTGCATCAACTGGCTTTCAATTTTCTGCGTAGGTCCTTTATATGGGTATTACATGCAAATGGGTACAATAAAGAGTAAAAGAGAGAGAAAAGGTTGTCCTCAAGCTGATTTAGAATTTAAGAAACACAGTACTCCAATGTGTAGAATGTATTCTTGCAGAGATATTCTGTGCATTTGCTGCATCCGGATTATTTCTGATCACATAATATCTTTCCTTATTCACATGTCTCTTTATTTCTATTTTCTGATTTCTGATTCATCTGTATCTTCTGTTCCTTAAATCATGTAGGCAAGGGTTATCCGAAAGCGAAATTAACTTTCTTAGGGAGGTAAAATTGTAATTTCAATACCCCTTTATATTAGTTGGACATGGATCATCAGCTTTGTGTTTTTTGATCTTATACTTCAGTGATTCTTGATTTGTCAAGATCTATTTTTGGGTAATGTTTTCACTGGTTGGATGCTTCTTACAGAATAAGGAGGTACAATCGAAAATTCTTCACTCAGGAAGAGCATCAGAAAGTATTCTTGGTAGGTAAATGTGTGTTCAGATTTTCTTAACTGTAGCATGATTGGTAATTGTATGTCCTCTGAGAAGCATTAACTAAGACTGATGCTTATTTGTACAAAAACTGTCACAGCTCTCGAAAAGATGACAAGACCACTGTATGCCAAGCATCCGATGGCAAAGTTTTCATGGACTGTCACAGAAGATACAGATACAGTAAGTTATCTCTCCTCATGGCTCCCTTAATATCATTCTGGATCTTAAGTTTCAAGCATGTCATTGGAGATGGAATTTATAGAGACCCAATGTGGATTTACTGGTTGTGTATGTGCCTATATTTCTTGTCGCACGCAAATATGATGCTCTTCAGTATCTAGTTAAGGAGAAAGTTAAATTCTTTCTAGAAATAGATGATCAAGGAATCTAAATACAAAATGTCTTGCAGATGCAATTTATTGTGTAATTTATTATAGGGGCTTGCATTGAATATTTTATTCTAGAGTACATGCCAATGCTCTAGAGTTATAAATGAAGCAGATACAGCTTTTACTGGATGTAAAAATGTTGTTCAGGTAGACTGAATGATAACAACTGTCTGATCAGGGAAATTTTTTATTCGTTATAATTCATTGAACTGTATCAGTTCATGGGAATAACCTGCAGGTGTCATATCTTATTCTCCTTTATATATTGTGTCTGGTGCAATCAGTATCATCGTGCAATGTGGGCTGCTTGTTTTTTGTTGTCAAGCAACATAAGTTTTTTTAGTTGTTAAAAATTCAATGTGCTAGCAACAAATTTGCAGCTATGCATCAATAGCTCCCCTCCCCCCCCCTGTATTTCATGAATTAGTGAAGCTGAGTGTGTTTTTTTTTTCTTCTGAAACTGGTAGTTTTTTGTATTCCTCAGCATTAAGGGCTATGCTGGCCACCTCCAAAAACTGTTGCAAGAAAGGAAAAAGCTAAAAGAAATACTTACAAAGAACCTATGAAGTCCACTAATTGTATCTCCTCTTCTATATCCTGTTCTTTACACCCAAAGCCTAGAGTAGTAATTACTTTCCATTTGATCTTCTGTATTGTACACTTATTCTTTTTCCTTTTTGGTAAGGTTGAAGTGAGTATGGCGAAACTTGAAAGAGCATCACTGTGAGTCTGTGACAAATGCTCACTCTTGGTATTATAAGCTCTAGTACAGTAGGTTTGTCAAAAGATTCAGTCAACATACTTGTTTCTCTGAGTTTTTCGGATCATCTATGTTTTAATTTTGTACTATTCTTTTAACTTTATTGATCTTTCAATGTGCTTCTTTCTGGTGATCAAAAACATTTCTTAGCCAGTGAAATGGGCCACATAATTGCCCTAGAGATGCATAGTAAAACTGTAGTTCTCGTACTCCCATTGTTCTGATGTGTGTTTGTTCTGAACTGTTTACTTTCTTTAACAAAACCAGGCAGAGTGGTATACTAGATGCGTAGATGTATTAAACAATGTTGAGAAGGTATCTCAAGGAAAGGACATGGCTGAAGTTGTGCAGAACAAGGTTATGCAGGTATTACTTTACACCACTTTATTCTCCCCCCCTCCCCCCTGGATATGTCCCGCTAATTGATCATTATAGAAGAGAAGTACGGCTAATACTGCACTAATTATTTCTTTGAACATTTTACATCTTGGACTATCTGAAGCCTCTATTTGACTCTAGTTATTATGATACTCTGTTCCTTTCAAGTTTCTGAATGGGAGAAATGGAGAATTGAAGCTTCGTTTTGAGAGAGAGTTAAAGGCTGGGCAATTTAGCGGTTTTCATGCTGAATGTCTCACTGATACTTGGATTGGAAATCACAGGTTAGTGTCTGTCTTACTACTTCCCCTCACTCAGTGTCTTCCATATTTGTGATTTTTGTTTCATTTTGTATCAGGTGGGCTTTTATTGATTTGACTGCGGGCCCTTTTTCATGGGGACCTGCTGTGGGTGGAGAAGGTGTGCGCACAGAACTAAGTTTACCAAACGTGGAGAAAACCATCGGTGCGGTTGCAGGTACTAAAGCGGTAGTCACATGTTTTTGCTCATCGCTGAGACTTCGTAGATAGATCTATACACTTTAGATTGTATTTATGAAGTTGACTAGGGATGTTTTAGACGAAATTGTTTTTTCTCCCTGTTGTGTACATTGTACATAATGGTCTTGGTTGATGTATGTGTTTTTGTTATTCTTCTCTTTGATGCCCTCTCTTAGTTTATCAAGGCAATAAGACAGCCCAAATAGAGCGGCATAGATATGTAAAATTCATTTAGGTGGCCTTAAGTAGTTTGGTATTGAAGTGTGGTAGTAGTAGTTGTTATTGTACTTGACTTTTCAATGAGTAGACAGAGTCCTAACTCCTAATGATCAGGTAGGTAGACAGATGTGGCAGTCACTTAACCATTCAGTGCTGTATATTGTCTTTAACGCAGTGCGTGCTATGATCTTTCCTTTTTCTTCCCCAATCCTATTTTGTGGACTATCTAATTGAATAGTCATGAAGCCTGGTGAGAGGTAACCTCACACTCAGACTAGATGTTATAGAAGTCTACCCGACGTCTCCTACAACGGAAATCAATGGATTGTCTCTTTGTTGTTCCTGCTAATTAAGATTGTTGATGATTATCATAAGAGAATCAAATTGATTCGTTAGGGGTTACACTCTACCCAAATCACTCGCAATATCCTGATGATTTTGCAGCAAGTGAACAATATGAAGCAATATCAGCACCGAATGTTGTTCTTGTATAATGCTTTAGCCTTAGTCCGAAGACCGAAGAGGTTAAGTAATTTCAGATCAAGCTAGTTCAAGAGGAGATCACATAGTTGTACATTTTAATCCATGTCGCTCATCAAGTTCTGCTATATCAGTACTGTTTTGAGTAAGTGATCATTATACCTTTGATCCACGACCTGCAATTGCAGTGAAGTTGCCCCTAGAAGTAGAATTTTTATTGTCGTACAACTTCACAGTGGTAATTGTAGGTGTTGAAAGAGTAGAGAGGGTGGAGAAAATGGGTTTCTCAACTATTTGTTTGTTAGTCATTTTACCCTTTTTTTGATCAAATAACTAAACAAAGAATCAGAGTTATCAAAGGCGAAAAGTGCAAAAAAGCTTTAAAGTCCGTGGGGGCTTTAAGCACAAATAAAGCGTGGGCTTTAATGAAAAAAGGCGCAAAGGGAAAAAAAAATACAAAATGTATATGTTTAGTCCAAGACTAATAATTATAAACATGAATGACAAATATATGACCAAAGAAATTGAAAAAAATTTATGCTCAAGTGAAATGTCAATTGTTTAGTGCCACTTCTTCATAAGAGTCTCATTGACAAGGAAAAGTTTGTCTTAGTATAGAATGTTGAAATGGAGAATGCAAGTGGAACCTGTATGTGTTATGTGCAATCAAGAAGAAGAAACAAGAGATCATTTGTTCTATGATTGTATATTTGCTCGCACGCTGTGGAGGAGGTTGCTCCAATGGATAAATCAAAACTCCAGCAGTAATGTTATTGTCAGTCAACAATGGATCATAGTAAAGACTAAAGGGAAAACCCCCCAAGCACAGGCCCTGAGATTGATCTATGCAGAGTACATATATGCACTATGGAAGGAGAGGAATACAAGAATTTTTGAGAAGCATGAGACCACAATGGAGAATATAGCCAGAAGAATAGCATTGTGTATGTTGTGTTAAAGCTAATATAGCAGCCAGACTATTCCTAGATAAATGTAGTTTTTAGATTGTGCTGTTGTCTTTGTTTACTGTTTTAGTGAGATAGCCAGTAGAGTGTCGCTGGCTTAGCTTTGTAACTACTATTTTGGTGATTAATAAAATTTCTAATTACCAAAAAAAAAAGTTGGGACTAATTATAAAGAAAATACAATTTTAGAGCAAGAGAGGGGTGAAAATAGGATTATTTGGAGGGAACTCGCTTCTAGAATGTTATTGCATTCTTGACATGGTTTGCCTTTGAATAACAGTTTTGACACAAATATTTCATGTAAAAGAAGTAGAATAATGTTGAGTTTATGTTGTATGTGCAAAGAGTGTGGAGAAGATACAGTGTATCTACCAGTACACTGCAGGGTTGAAGTACAGCTATGGGAGCTAGCTAATCTTCTAGTTGTTTATCATCAGTTGGGTGTTAGTGCAGATTGGGTGTTAGCAGATTGCTTCATAGCATACAGAATGATATGAAAGTATTAGACAATAGTTTTAATTGTATTATATACTTTTGGTGTAACTGTAAAGAGATAATTCTTTTTCGTATTGATTACTGGCCTGATTTGATAGATGGGTGAAATATGACATGTAACCTTACGTTGTATATTTTTTCCATTTTCTCAGTGCGTTAAAAAACTGAGTACATGATCTATCAAAAACAAAGAAAATCAGTTTCAACGGTATAAGTTATAACTGTTCAACAGGTTTCTTTGAAGCAATCCATTCAGTTTCACAGAAAAGGTCTCACTCCATTTTAGTCAATGAAATATGAGTCTTCATTCTCAGAAAATAGGAGTCTTTCCCTTCTCAATTTCTGTTTAAAATCTTTTCAAGTTAACTCTATCTCAAAACACAGTCGTTTATGCATTCTTATTTTGTGCTTCTTTGTTTGCTTTCAGAAATTTCAGAAGACGAAGCAGAAAATCTATTACAAGAGGCTATTCAAGAGAAGTTTGCTGTGTTTGGTGATGTATGATATACAAAATAGTTACTTAAATAGTTAATTTTTCATTATCATGTCAGTGAGTTCTGCTTTTCAATATTGTTAGTTAATTAATTGGTCAAGAGATATCTTTGGGGTAACTATGGAGACTAGAAGGTTTTTTGGGCAGAAAATCCCCAGGAGAAATAGCTGAGCTAACAAAGGACATGGCCATGTCTTCTCTCTAAGTTGCCTTCTGGGAAAAAAGTTGATTGGTTTTTCACATGAATAGTGATGAGGTAGATTGGAAAAAGGGGAAGGTTATTGTTTGATCAGAAACCAGTCAAAATATTTCATAGATGGAACAAGGATGTGCTAGATCAAGATACATTTTGATGTATGAAAAGCAAGATTTAAGTAAACAAAAGTAGAAAGAGATGCATCACAATCACTTACTGTACATGGTCTTCATTTACTTTTCTCTACTTAGAAAAGAGTTGTCTTAGGCATGACATTTCAACTTAGGAATAATATTATAGGTTCAACAGAATTCAAAATCTGATTACTCTGCTTCTGCAAACGAAGAATAAAAACTGGTTACTGATTCTCAATCGTCATTTAACTTTTTTCTTCTTGTTTTAAAGACCAAATGTTTTATCTTCTACTCCTTTCTACTTTTGAAAACTAGAAACTTTTATGAACTCCCCTTTCTATTGTCCGCGTTTTCTTTTTTTTCCTCTCTTTTTCTTCTGATTTGGGGGTGATTATGTTTTGTCATTGAATGTACGGATGCTAAAGTCTGATATTGGCTGTTCTGTTATGTAGGTCCAGAAAGATCATCAAGCCATCGATATTCTTTTAGCTGAAATAGATATATATGAACTATTTGCTTTCAATCATTGCAAGGGAAGGAAGGTCAAGCTTGCTCTTTGCGAAGGTAACCCTTGTCATTTGTTGTAGAATCCTGCATAATTTATATGAAAATTGTTGTTTGGCCGTTCAGTTTGCTTTCTGTTAAAGCCTTGTAGTTATCTGACTATCTACGTATCCGGTGTTGTTTCCCTGTTCTTTTTGAAAAGTTTCAAATTGTTTTTCATAAGTTTATCTTTATTTTGAGAAAATTCATGAGTGTAAATCATCATACCAGAGCTTGACGAGAGAATGCAAGATTTGAAAAATGAGCTGCAATCTTTTGAGGGTGAGGGGTCTGATGAAAGCCATAGGACAAAGGCTGTAGATGCACTGAAAAGGATGGAGAACTGGAACCTGTTTAGTGAATCTTATGAGGTATCTTACTTTTGCTAAGTCGTATTCAGTAACTTCTATGAGAAGGCAAAACTATTGTTGCTGTTTTGATATTGTTCTTTTGTCCGAAAAAATTGCCATTGCTTATAGTTGCATTGTTTCTTTCACATGGGATGATGATAAGACATGATAATGATATTGATCATCAGTGATTAAAACCGTGGTCATGCAGGACTACAAAAATTATACAGTTGCTCGTGACACTTTCCTTTCACATTTGGGGGCAACCTTATGGGGGTCAATGAGACACATCATTTCTCCATCACTTGCTGATGGGGCATTCCACTACTATGAGAAAATATCTTTTCAGTTGTTCTTTATCACACAGGAGGTATGATGCTAATTTGAATTTAAACTAATGACATTGCTTTGTACTTACATGTTCTATGCGTTTGTGCAGAAATTTAGAAATATTAAGCAGTTACCTGTTGACCTCAAGACTATCATGAATGGTCTTTCATCATTGGTGCTATCTTCTCAGGAAGTGATGTTTAGTCCGCACATGTAAGCATTTGGTTCATTCTCTTATTCATTGGTCCTTCCAGATAAATATTGTTCTCTATAGTTGTCTCAAGCTAAATGTAGGTTAGTTATATGTTGAGGTGTAAAGGTAAAAGTGTTAAATACAGATATTGTATTGAATAATTGTCCGTGTAAGTATATATTTTATTTCCGCTTCATGGATTTAGCTTACTCTCGTCTTTAATTATGTGATCTTGTTCTAAATATACCCTCTGGATATGTGCCCCTATTTATTTTAGTCTGTTCTGTTTCACAGGTTGCCGCTGTCAGAGGATCCTGCTTTAGCCATGGCGTTTTCAGTAGCCCGGAGAGCGGCAGCTGTTCCCCTGTTGCTTGTGAATGGAACGTATAGGAAAACTGTTCGTTCCTATCTGGATTCCTCCATTCTCCAGCATCAGTTGCAGAGATTGAATGATCATGGCTCTTTAAAAGGTGAGCTTTTGTGATCACAGGTTTATAGTAGTGCTTGTTGAGGTAGAAAAAGCACACGGCCAACTCTCCTTAAGTCTGACATCATTTGAGAGGGAAAGGAGAGACATCTAGGGTGATTAATTAGAAAATCAAAGTTTTTGTTTCCCCCCTGTAGATTTATATTTGGGGCGGGCTGGAGGATAATACATAAATCTTATATGGATATTAATTATCTTAGTAGTCATTTGTTTTGTTTCAACTTGTACTTTAAGGGGTCATTTGTTCTGAGGGATAAGGGATAATAATCCCAGGATTATCCTGCGTTTGGTTAGGGGTATTAGTTAGTCCCGAGATTATTTATTCCATCATTTGTACTATAATGATGGGATAAGTTATAGTAGTCATTTGTTTTGTTTCAACTTGTACTTTAAGGGGTCGTTTGGTGTGAAGGATAATACCAAATAGTCCTGAGATTAAATTATAGTGCCACTTAATTTGTTGTTTGGTTGGTAAGTCCGGGATAACTTATCCCGGGATTAATAATTAGTATCAGGATAAATTATCCCTCCCCTTGGGTGGTATAGTAATCCCGAGATAACTTATCCCGGGATAAAATAAATAAATGACAAAAATATCTCTTTAAACCCTTTTTATACATCACTTTTTATATTCATGAAGGACATTTTTGTAAACAATAAATTGTTCTTAAAATTTATTATTTTGAATACAACAAACCAAACACTCAATAACTTATCCCATCATAATTTATCCCATCATAACTAATCCCATCATAACTTGAATTCAAACCAAACGACTCCTAAGGGGTCATTTGTTCTAAGGGATAATCCCAGGATAAAATGCAGGATTATTTTATCCTACGTTTGGTTAGAGGTATTAGTTAGTCCCGAGATTATTTATTCCATCATTTGTACTATAATGATGGGATAAGTTATCCCATATGCAATCCCATGGGATAACTTTGTCTATCCAATCCCCCATGCCAAACAACCCCAAGTATTCATTCTTAAAACCATGTAATAATGATATGGTTATTCTTTGTCCGTTTTTATAGTCATTTGAAGTGAAATGAATACTAGATATGCTTGCCAATTTACAAAGTTATTAGTATGTAAATGGAGTAGTCGAACTGAGTAAGTACAACCTGTATTTTACCTGATATGGAGTTTATGAAGGCTAAGTTGCATGGACTCTTCACTTTCGATGCCGCACCAGTCTCGGATTTCTCCAAAAATACACTACTTTTGGAGAATCCGACATGCACCCCTTGACATTTTTGAAGAGTCCGAGCAACATAGTCTGAAGGGGAGTAAGGCCTCATTTTTATTTATTCAAGTTAAGACATCTGAATATGAATGTACATAACTGATTATTAAGATGTATATTAAGATTTAAGATGTTTGAAACTAAATATACATCTTAATATTAAGATGTTGTATTAATATATGAATATTAAATAATTAAAACGGTTTATTTTCTCTACATCTGAATGCAAAAATCTCATTTCTGTTTAAAAAATAATAAATATAATATAAAATACTAATTTATCTAATACCATATCAACAAAATATTTTAAAAATATTACATGGTGGTTGATAGTAGCAATGACTTATGGTGGTGGTTAGTGGTGTTGTTGGTTTATGGAGTGGGTACGTTGTAGCCTATAGGGGCGGAACTACAGTATACTAAGGGTGGCCAGGCGGACACTCTTCGTCGAAAAATTATACCATATACATGAGTTAAATGCTACTTTAAACGGTTAAATGTTATACTTTGGACACCCTGGAAACAAAAAGGGGTTCTAGCCCAGTGGTTCTAGCTTCTAGGCACTGAAAAGCCTATGTTCAGTGAGCAGCGATTTTCTAATTTTACTGATTACTTTTGGTGATAATACTTAATAAATCTGTTAATTTTGAAATAATTCAAAACTAACATTACTTATTAAAATAATCCTTTATTAGAGACATACAACTTAAAAATCTAAGAAAAGAACAAAAAAATTAGCAGGGTTTTTAAACGATTTGATTTTGACATTCTTTTTTATTCATTAAAACTTTGAATAAAACTTAAAAGTAATTATTTAATTTAAAGTTAATAAGCAAAACCTACAATTTTTTATAAAGCTAATAAAATTGAAAAAAAAGCTCCATCTAGAAATTAAAAAAACAACACAAACCTCTTTTGATTCTACTCTCCATTTTTAATGTCTCATTGTTATTGTTGTTGTCACCAGAGCTTGGTGAAAGCTTGAAGTGTAAAAGTGATTCATTTGAAGCTGAATTTTCTCTTCTTTTTGTTTTCTTTGTCCATTCAATTCATACTAAATTAAATATGAACATTAAAACTAAATATTATGCAGTTTGACTTAATTTTTTTTGATACATTTATTGATAAAAGAAATTTAATTATTAATATTATGTAGTTTGATTTTAAAATTTCAAGTGCACCCATTTATCAAAAAAATAAATACTTGCGCAATTCTTGGACACCCTTGGTGATATTTTTAGCTCCGCCACTGGTAGCCTAGTGGTGTGTCACGACCCACTTAGGCCATGACTGGTGTTAAGTAAGCCTAGGCCTACCGAGCAAGTCTGGACCATTTTCATGCTAAGATTTTGGCCGAGTTTTCTCTGTACCTAAGCAATCCATAAATCCAAACATGTCAGCACTCAATAAACAACAACCCAACACCATACAATACCAACATATCAAGTCTTATTATCCAAATTGGAAGTTAGCGACTTTCACAAAACTTTAGAAGTTTCAAGTCACATCTTTACTTACACAAGCCAAAACCAAATTTACAGGACCGACAAGGAGGAAGACTCTAGGAACTAAATAAACTAATATGCAACACTAGTGTAAACAAAATGATGGCTCACGAATAAAGTACGGGCCTTACTGGATTGAGTGTCAGCTCTGTCTATCATTCTGTCAGAGTTGAAAGGTTACCGTTAGCTAATTTATCTGCAAGGAGAAAGCTAGAATAAGCGGGGTCAGTCACACTGACATATTGAGGAATAACCTCAACCATAGCTATTTACCTGGATCAAGCATATATAAGAGATAATGCAGTTTATAAATCATCAAGAATAGCTTGTTTCAATCAACTTAGCAAATTCATATATGAAAATTGTATTCAAGTTGTTTAAATAATCACATCGTTATTTATTGGGAGGATCCTTAGGATTGAGTATTCTTTCTGACACTACGGATTTACCATAGCCGTCTGACTACCCTGTCAGCTAGGTTCCCTTCTAGAGGGTCTTTATAGTTTATACAACATTAGTTTGTCCTACCAGGTGTACCAGGTCTAACAATCCCGACCGACGTTAGATAACAACGAAACTGACAAAGTTAACTTCCTGAAACAGTTTATTCATAATGCCACATATATTCATATTCTTCTTGTGTCAACTTTGAATCCAACAATATATAATAACTCGGAAATAGCATAAATTCAAGAGTAATTTTTTTTGTTTTGAGAATGGTAACATTTACCTTGAATAGTCTAAAATGTCAAAAATATCTTCTGTTTGAGCTATTAATTTCTGTTTACACCAAAAATAAAACAGGGACAATCCTGCAAGTTGCTCTGCTTGTCTTCAAAACATCTCCTATTCCTTTCTTTCCACATTGTCCATGAAATGCATGCAGGAACAATCTTCCATCTTCCTTCCTTTTTGGCGGCATTGCCATCCTTGTTTCAGCAGTTTAACAATCCTTTTATGTTCCCTGGCTCCACCCACTTAGTCCTCCGTAGATAAATGAGTATCTTCCGCAACTGGTCTGTCCAAACTTCCTTCAGTATCTTTGTAATATCCCCCCATTAGCTTTGTTTCCCGGAGAGACACTGCATCAGCTTTCCATGCGTGTAGAATGTTTCTGATTAGCCTCCTTTTTCTGCCACAATTTAGCCCCCTAACATTCCAAGCCACTCTTTCCAAGGCATAAATTCAAGAGTAATCAGTATGTAAACTCATGGTAAAAGTGATTTAGTACATTTTCAAATATTTGATCATATTCTCGCTTGTCTGCGAGAAAAATCAATTTTTGGATTAAACATTTCAATGCAAAATTCAAATAAAAAACATGCTATAGTTGAAAATCAACTATGGAGGAGTTATCACTCACTGTACTTCCGCCGAAATAGCTCCAACCTTGCTTCCAATAATTATGTCGCAAAAATTTCAAAAATCTAAATTCACGACATAATGTTTAGATGTTATTTATCCCAAAAACTCATGAACTCTAAATATTTCTTGACATAATGCCATCTCTTAATAGACCACCACCACCACCACCACCACTACTGTGTCAACCTAAATTTTCTAGCTTAAGAAATGATTTCTACAATCTTTATTTATAGGTTATGATGTGGAACTTCAAATTTACAAGAAAGTTATTATCCCCCAGTTTTGATACCAAAATCAGCTTTTCAGGTTGTCTTCCCAAAGTTGGAACTCTTAAAAGAAAATATCAGATTTTATTTAATCCTAAAAATCCCAGTTGTTATTACTACTTCTCCCACCCAGAGGATGAATTCACGGTGAAATATGTATGTCAAGAACTTACTTGTAAAAGCAATCTCAAGAAAAAGAACGAACTTGTAAAAGTCAAGGATGGAGAAAAGTGATTGGGTGTCCTCAATACTAATTGTCTCTGCTATGTTCCTCATTTCCCCTTTCTCTCTTTTGTATCTCTCATTTCCTCTCTATTTTTTCCTTCTGAAAATCACTGCTGTTGGACAGCATGGTTTGAAACCAGCAGCACTACTGTTTTTTTTTTTTTGATGAAGTACAGAGATTTCATTAGAAGGCATAAGAATATGCAAGGCAAAAATTACAGCAAAAGAAGGGGTCTTCTTCTGTACAAGAATTTACTAAATAACTAAAGAGCAGACATAGTCCAAAAAAAGTTCAACAGTGGTTACAGGGGCCTGGTTGAACCAGCTATATAAGAAGACCAAGCAGTTTTATTTGTTGACTGCCTCTTCTCCTACTTTTTTTCCAAAGCCGCGGCCTTTTCTCTCTCTCTTGATTACTATTTAAAATTATCACGGAGGTGGCTTTTTAACTTAGGACTTAAGTTGTTTAATGGCCTGGGTTAGGTATTTTAATTGGTTAGTTGTTTTAAATGGTCCAAGCCCAATTCTTTAAGTCATTATATGGTGATGGTGATTGAAAATAGTAGTTAATGGTGGGGGCGGCTTATTATTGTGGTAGATCATTGTTGTAGCTAATGGTTGTGGAAAATAGTGGTGGTTGATGGTGGTGATTGTCAATAGTGATTGGTGGTTGTTGTGATAATAGTGGTGGGTGGTGATCCTTGTAAATGGTGGCTAGTGGTGGTGTCAGTTAATTGTGATGATTGGTGGCAGTGGTAGTTGATAAAGGTGGGCGATCATGATGGTTAACAATGAAAATGGATGAAGTAGTGGTGAAATGCCATCTTTACAGATTAAGATTCAAATCTAAAAAACAAACACATAATGGCTGACTTAGATCTAAAGGATTAAGACTTGATCAGACCTTCAGTAGCTGCAAACAAATGAGGATTAAGGCCAATTATATAATCTTGTTATTTGTTTTATATGATGGTTCAGGAGCCCTTAAATGCTTATTCATGTCTGCCATCTTCTCCCCCCTCTCTTTTTTTGGGTTTTATGCTGGTTAGGGCTTGTGTTTTGCAAATTATAGTGCTTTGATTTCCTTCATACTGCAGGTTCACATGCACATATCAGATCTACCCTTGAAGTTCCTATCTTTTGGTTTATTCACAGTGATCCCTTGTTAGTTGACAAGCATTATCAAGCCAAAGCGCTTTCCGATATGGTCATTGTGGTGCAGTCAGAAGAACCATCCTGGGAGAGTCATTTGCAGTGTAATGGGCGGTCTCTCCTGTGGGATTTGAGGTTATTATTTTAATGCATTTAAGATGAGTTTGGATTATATATTGCAACTTATTATATACATTTTCTTTCTCATTCATTTACCTTACTTTTACTTTTAGACGCTTTAGACTTATATTTTGCTAGTTTTATTTAAAGAAAATAAGCCAGTGGGCTTCTAGAGATGTTCTGTAGTTCCTCACTTGAAAAAGCACGTATTATGCGCTGAAAATGATTAGGAAATTTGTTGGAGGAAAGGTCTGAGTGGCGATGGCCTAGCAATGGTTTAAGCATGCAAAATGGGGAAGGTGAAAGTGATAATTTTGATGAAAAGAGGAAAAAAAAAATAGCTCTAGAGCACTCCTTGAGCCCTTAGGGATTACATGAGAAGGTAGAATTGCATGGATTCGTGATAAAACACTCTTGTTTAAGAAAATTAAGCATAACTATGGTTTTATTCTTGATTCTCTGACCCATTCTACTTCATAAAGGATTTCACATACCGATTAGGGATGAACTCTATTATGTACGGTCTTTAGGCCGAGCAAACACAAATGACTATGACTATGACTATGACTAAACTTCACAAAGGTATAAAAGCTGCTATTTCCAATGAGATCTTCTGATTGAACTTTAAGGTAATGGGAGAGAAGGCATTCGACAGATTAATGGTAAGTAAAGCTATAGACTGGGTTCTCACTATAAGCCAGTACCCGCTCAATGCAGTATATTTTTTTATTTTGAAATTGGAAAGAAGAAAATAAAGGACTTCAAAACAAGACCCCGGCAATGTTTTAAAAAAAAACAATTTTAGGGCTACACAAGTTTTTTTTTGGGGGGGTGGGGGGGGATTTTAATTGTTGCAGAAGTTTCTCTCCGTGAGTAACTTTCTGATAACTGTTTTACCTTTAGTAATCTTGTGCAATGCATCATGCATATTTTCACTTATCACATGTCAAGACTGAAGCATTACTCATGACACTTGTATTACTATAAATTAGCTCATCTATGATCTCAATAGATCAATTGCACCTCTCTATCAATTCCTCTTCATTCAGGTCAATTTCATTCCAATGTTAGTAAATAAATTTCTTTTAAGGTAAACTAGGTATTCTCTAAGACTACATTTCCCGACTCTCACACTTATCTTGACACTGACATACGGTCTTTAGTTAGACATAAAAGGCTCGTGGAAATACTAGACCTAATATAGGCATACAACAATAAAGTCTTAATACCCAGTGGTATCACATGTATGGACCTTTTCCTTTCCTTGTATTGTGTTCTTAGTTAATTCCGGGTTGATTTAGAGATACCGTTGATCTTTTGAATTTTGAGACAACTTCCCTCCATGTGATTTCAGGTTTGTTGTTCTTTCTTTAGCTTACCTGAATTCTCATCTCAAAAGAACTCTCTGTTGAGTGGGATTTGATGGTTTTCTAAGATATTGTGGAAATGGACAATGCTGATCTGGCATTTGCTTTCTCATCTGTTATACAGGAAGCCTATTAAAGCTGCTTTGACTGCTGTGTCAGAACATCTAGCAGGAATGCTTCCCCTTCATCTTGTTTATAGTCAAGCCCATGAAACGGCAATTGAGGTATTGGAAGACATGAATGTGAATCTTACAATGGTCTCACTCTGACTATAGACTTGTAACTTCTTTATGTTAGGTGTCTATAGACTTGTAACCTGAAAGTTTCTAATTTCTTGCATGTAATTAACTTCTTCTGAGGGATTGCTAACTTCCTGAGCGTCTCATGCACTTCTCCTCTGCACCTTTTTTTCTTCTTGCTCGACAAATTATTTCTTTTGGTAGTGAGGTAGGATAAGCTCTCCAAAAACAAGAACACTATTCAAGAGAGTTTTTTTTTTCTCTCTTGCTTCCTTGGAACCCAAGTTTTAAGATCTAAGAAGTTTGTCACACTTTTATGAAACTAATTATTTTAGTAATTTGTTTCATTCTTGTGAGAGATCAATAGATTTTAGTGAATGCTTTCTTCTACTTGTAATTCTGTTGAAGCTTATATGTGACTTTCATTAATTTAATATTTCTGTTTTATTTCCGGGTACCCCTTTTAAAGAATGTATTAATAAAAATGCAATAAAGAATGTATCATACTCTTGTGTGTGTTACATATGCTTTACTTGATGCTTTTCCTTGAGACAGAAGTGGTAACATGTGTCTGGTTTAATGTGTTACGTTGAGATAAAAGCTTGTAATTTAAGTCTGGTTTCTCCAAGTCACCTCTGTTCGTCTCATTACACTTTATACAGGACTGGATTTGGTCAGTTGGATGCAATCCTCTATCCATCACTTCCCAAGGCTGGCATATCTCCAAATTCCATTCAGACACTGTTGCTCGAAGCTATGTATTGACAGCACTTGAAGAGTCCATTCAATTGGTCAATTCGGCTATTCATCGCCTTGTTATGGAGCGGACATGTATCCTTTATGAATGTTTTTTTTTCGAGTAAGGTAACTTTGTATTAAAAACCAGTGAAAAAACCAATTTACAAGTGGAATAGATACAGAATATACCAGATATGAGACCAATCCTAAATGGTGCCTAGGACATCTAAGATTGATTCAGTGTCACTAGAATACAGTTTAGTGCACCAAAAACAGAAAAGCAAAATGCAATTTAGCTTAATATCCTGTACTAAACTCCTCCTATCCTCAAAACACCTATCATTTCTTTCCTTCCAAATAGTCCACCAAATACATGATGGGATGATCCTCCATCTCTCTTTGTTTCCTGCACTTTATGAATGTTTTACTTTCATAACTACAAGTAAAAGATTGTTTTGATTGCACAAATTGTCACTTTTGTGAGTTGTCTCATTGAATATATTCCCCAAGAAGGTTTTGCAAATTGTCTAGAGCAGATTGCATAAAAGATTTATTTCTCTGTTTGAATGGTGACTGTCATTGTGAATACTTATTTGGTCTTAGCCGTCTCATGACATGGAAATGTCTGTCTAAAATTTCAGGTTGATCAATAGGTTCTTTGGGGTTAATAGATTTTAGCACTTCTTTTTCGTTGGTTTGGACAGTGGACCACTAGTTTCAAATTTTCTTCATTAGTTACTGATGTTTTTTCATATAAGTTTGGTAATTGACCTTTTATCAGATCTTCTCTGTGGATCCTTAATCTGGAACAGCAGAACAGACTTTTAAGCTCTTTAAAACCCACGAGCGCGAGTTGGTGAACAAATACAACTATGTTGTTAGCTTGTGGAGAAGAGTAAGTTCTTTACGGTTTTCACCAATCCTTATTAAGTACTATGTACACAAATATTTTTGCCAAACATTTGTTACACCGTCTTTTTTCCAGATAAATAACACTTGGTGTATTATCATTTTAAGCTTGGTAGAATAATTTGTTTCTTATTTCAATCTAATTGATCTGCATTTTCTGCATGAGTTAGAATGATGTTTGCAAGAAATAGTTTGATATGTGTTGGCTTTTGTTGTCTTAAATTCAGCCTGTTTATGAAACATATTCCTGACCAATTTATTCCATGTTATGGGTCCCTCGCAGATTTCAACTGTCAGTGGGGAACTGCGTTATCTGGATGCCTTGAGACTTCTCTATACTTTAGAGGATGCATCAAAAGGGTTAGCATCTGACATTTGTTATGTGGCTGATATTGTGACAATCATCACTAGACACCCTTATTGTTGGGGTTGCACTTTTACATGTGCAACCAATTTGAGATAATAGAATACGGTGTTTCACTACATTTGGAAGTATTAAGCAACTTCCATTTGGCATCCAAAAGTCCTTCACTTTTCACTTAACGTATGTGTTTAATAAATTTATTTGCTAAAAGTCTCCTCTTATGCAGGTTTGTAAATTATGTTGATACAACTCTAGCCAGTCTCCATCCAATACATTGCACCCGTAAAAGAGAAGTTAAGGTCGAGTTTGACATGACAACAATACCTGCTTTCCTCGTTGTTTTCTTCGTTCTTTGGTTTGTGCTAAAACCTAGAAGAGCTAAGCCTAAGATCAACTGAGAGTTTCATGGTTCGTGCCTTGAAAATGCGAGTTACTTAGTTTCCTCAGTATGATTTCCCCTGCTGGGATACTCTGTTGAGCCAATAGAGCTGTCTTATGCAACACTGGACTAGAGAGCATAGGCAAGATAGGTAGAATAGCTAAGTCAAAATCATGTGGTGTTGTACTGGCTTTGCTTTGTAAATTTTCACCTCCCAGTATTATGACAACTGAGATTTTGCTCTGGACCATCAAGTTTTATTTTTTCTTGTTAGTAGCTAATTACTATTCTATTGTGTACAATTGTGTACATCTCAACAAATGATGTCATTGATTACAATTTACAATAGCAATGTGAACTTTACTCCCTTTAGATGATAGTAAAGGCTGCCTAATGCAGTCCATGGTGGCTCCTATGAAGAGCCCTTATTATAACTGGAGGAAAATACTCACCATTCTTTTCCTTTGGGTAAATTTGACTGGTTAATGCAGTTTAACCAATATACACTTTTTCCTATATCCTATTCCACAATTTCTTGACGTCAGTTGACAATTATGACCTTTTTGCCTTTGGGTGTGCACAAATAAACTTAAATTTGTATAAAGTTAAACAAATGGACACATTTGTCCTACATGGTAATTTTGTGTCTTATGTAGCGTCCTATGTGTATTATGTCATGTAGGACACGACCCATTCAATTTAATACAAGTTTTAATGTCTACCTGTGCTCACTCAAAGTTGGAAGGCATAGTTATCCGTTGAAGCTAAATTAAGGGTCATGTTTATATATTATGCCTTGCTTAAAATGTTGTCTGCCTACCTCTCTTTTTGAACGTTTATCATTCCCATTTGATAATCTGATTTCATCCATAGCTAATCTAGAATTTTTCAGTGATAAAGAGAAAGAAGGTTCAAAGTTGGTTGGTCTACGATAAGTAACAGTAGCTTTCCTTGAACGGAGATTTGTTTTCCCGATTAATAATACAAACATATTTAGCTTATATACATTGATAATATAAGATCTTACATGATTAACAAAATTTGACTCATTTAACGTTGGAACTTACCTTAACATTGTAATTCTAACATGCATGCAGTAACAACATAACTTAGAGAGCTGTATCTTCAATAGATTTCTCTCCAATGTGGAGAGCACATTAACATAACCTACTAATTGGTATACAATTTCCTACAGAGAGACGTGATCAACAAGTTCACGCCCCTTGGTCTCAACTGGAAAGAGCAGAACACTAATTGCTGATAAAATTACAACCACTTCAAATAAAATGATTGCAGCCATCTGGTGGCAACCTCTAACCAATTGCACTGCAACTATAGGCGAGACCATCCCTGCAATTCTCCCCACAGCACTTGCAACTCCACAACCAGTTGATCTCACTGAGGTTGGATAAATCTGCAGAAAATGGGTCAAAATGACAACTTAAACCTCCTGATATAAAATCTCCTAGCTGCATTTTTGTCTGTAGGGTCAAGTTTGTTCCAATCTACTATTTTAGATGAGAATCTACTTTGTTTTGCTTAAACGCCAAAATTAGATGTTTAACATCTTTATACTGACACTCCGAACAAGGCTATGACAGGAGTAACTTGATCCTCACCCTATTAAAGGTACCCAGCCACCATAGAAAAACAGGTAGAACAGGCCAAGAGAACCTCAAAGCTAAAAGTGCTTGGAAATTGGACTAATCTACATTTATTCCTCATTACAAACCTGAAAATTCAATGTATTTACCTGAAGAGGATCCACTATGATATTGATAGTTCATATATAAAAAGGCAAATGGTTCTTAAATTGAGACAAGATTGCTAAAACTGATCATCTTTAGTAACCATGTTCAGTTGTCTCTGTAGAACTCTATGCTAATACTATCAAATATCTGTAAATGCAACGGCTTCAATAAATAACGGAGCCAGCCCTAATGTCCTAAAATCAATTTAATTTGCAAGTCAATGCACCCATATAAAACAAGTCGATGCGCATAAGAGAGGGGGGGGGGGGAGCATAAAGATTCATGCAGTCAACAGTTTAAGATGCCAAACAAAACACAGTTCCAGTGGAGAAAGGACTCTTACAAAGTCAAACTTTTAATATGTGAAAGGTAGAAGTTCAAAATTCTCTGTTCAATTGAATACATGAAAGACAAGGAATATCAATCTATCAAGTTTAGACTGGTAGGGACCAAAATAAGTTGACATGTCAAGACGTTGAACTAGTCAGAACAATGAAGCTAAGAAAGAGAGAAGAAAGAAGTGCTTCAAGAAGGTAAAGAGTGACACTCACCTCTGGACAATAAACACCAGCAAGGGTGAAGGTCCCTATGAACCAGATACGAGCTCCAAATAGCAATGCTGTTGTTAAGGCCTCATTCTGAGGTACGACAAGCGGAAAAAGGAATAGGGACCCCAAGATATACATCAGTGCCATTGAATATTTCCGACCAACTTTCTCCACCACTACAGCTGAAATAAGAAGCCCAGGAAGCTCTGAAAGACAAAGAATAACTTAGATTTACAAATTGTAATTAAGTCAAATGGGAGCTGAGATGAAATAATTGAATCGCAATTTGACACAAGAAAATGAAAGTAAAAGTACCAGCAAGGCTAGTGATGAGCACGTCTGTATAGAGGTTTGTATCATTTTTCACATGCAAAGCAACTGAGAAGCATCTATTTTCCCCAGCGCTAAACTGTGATGTCAGCAATATAATGCCATAATAGGCAAATGAATTTCCAAAATAAACCACCCACATGAGGAGGGTAATTCGTAGTAATTGTGGGGATAAAAGCATCAGGGATGAAGACAATCCTGTCTTAAAATTGAAGATTTTGTTTGCTCTCGGCCAAAGCAATTCCACTTCCTCATCCAGCTCTGTCACTTGATCGGAAACAAGCATCCCAGGGGGAAGTTTTGTCTGATTGACAACAGCTATTTTCCTCAAAATATCATGGGCATCACTTATTCTACCTTCAGCACATAGATATCTAGGAGACTCTACTGTAAAAATGTACAAGAGAAGTGCTGCAAATGATGGTATAGACGATAAAGCCAATAACCACCTCCAACCTAGTCTTGGCATGATAATCTGCAAGAAATACAAAGCAAGTTGCAATAAGTTTTTCCAATATTCACAAATATGGCAAGATACATACTCTTCTTTGTTTCCATTTTTCTCATTAATTACTAACTGTTTGGGAGCGCTACAAACTGTCAATGATAAAAAACTACAGAAAATGATATCCGATGAAGTGATAATAATCAAGACAATTCTTAGTTATAACCTAATCATTCTTCACTGAAGACTACAGAACCACAAAATGTGTGAGAGCAAGTGACCAAGCACAGCTTATCTGGTTCATCACCTTCTATGCACTTACAGTCGTCTATGTTCTGGTTCAGCTCCTCGAATTCTAGGGCAGTCAGACCAATTTAGGTGAATTGTTCTAAGTTTTCTGGGTGAAACTTTTCTCAACCCCCCTTGTTGTTTCTTTGAATTAAGTTCTGTTTGGGATTTGAGACCTGTCTTTTTTTTTTTTGGAGGGGTACTGAAGCCAATAACCGCGCTTCATTGGTTAACCCAGAAATCTTGCTCCTCCTCTACATGAATGACATTATTTTTGATGGCAGTAACTCCTTCATGTTGTCTGCTCTTATTTGCAAGCTACAATCACATTTTGCTATCAAAAACTTGGGGCCCCTTGATTTTTTTCCCTTGGCCTGCAGATCATCATGACAAGGATGGCCTTTTTCTCAGCAAAAGTATGCTACTTCCATACTTCAACGCACAAATATGCTAGCTGCTCGAGCTCATCCCACTCCTCTAAAAAGAATCAGCTTCATGGCTTGGGTGGTACTCCAGTTGATCCCTACGACTATCACAGCGTTGTTGGTGCACTTCAGTACCTCACATTAACTCGACCAGAAATCTCCCATGCAGTGAACTTGTTTTGCAATTCACGCAGCATCTTACTGAGGTTCATTGGGCTGGGATCAAACGAGTACTTCACTACATTGTTGGAACTTCACACCTAAGCCTGCGCATTTCTGCTCAATCCTCTCTTAACTTGGTCGGATTCTTGATGCAGATTGGGCTGGTTGTCCCATCACTAGGCACTCTACTACTGGCATTTGTGTTTTCTCTGGTCATCAAAGAAGCAACACACTGTCGCCAAGTCAAGCGCCAAAGCTGAATATCGTTTGCTGGTCTCTTTTGCTGCCGACCTAACTTGGATCAGTTACTTATTGTGAGACATTCGCATTTCCCTGCCTCAACCTCCCATGTTGTTCACAGACAACATTAGTGCCTTGCATTTATCAGCTAACCCAGTGTTGCACACTAGTATGAAGCATGTCGAGCTTGATTATCATTTTATCCGCGAGAAAGTTATCTGGGGAGCTATGGTGACCAAGTTTGTTCCGTTGCATCAGCACATTGCCAACATTTTTTCACCAAACCACTGCCCAAACATCAGTTTTAGCTACTTCGAGCCAAGCTGGGTGTTGCTACTCATACCACCACCAGCTTGAGAGGGGATCTAAGACAACCAGGTTAATTAGCAATTCTCTAGTCTAAACCTAACAATTAACCTGTACGTGTAAGAGAGCTGGAAGGACTGTTACATATACAATCCTTGTAGAACACAATTATCAAGCAGCCAAATGGACTCCTCTGTATGTCAATATCTGTATGTATATAGTCCAACATAGTAGCATGTAATGGACAAGAATTAGATATAGAAAAACACAAGTTACAGTGTCTTCTAATTCTTATTTTATTCACAAATCATATCTTGTTAAAATCCTGATAAGAGGAGAACGATTTCACAATAGATAGGCAGTACATAAGAACAGCTAAAGGATGTACCAGTTTCCACTTTGTTATTTGTAAATACACAAGCAAAGAATGTACCAGTTTCCACTTTTTTTATTTGTAAGGTAAATACACAAGCAAAGGAGGTACCAGTTTCCACTTTTCTTTTTCGTAAGGTAAATACACAAGCAAAGGATGTACCATAGCCAATAGAGCCTCAAGTATTGTTCCAATTGTCCAAAAAGTTGAATAGATAACCATCCACATGCCCCTATTTCGAGAAGGCACGAATTCTAGAAACCAAGATCCATATACAGGCCCACCACCCAGACCAGTTCCAACCAGCATACGAAGAATGAGCAGTAATATATAGTTTGGAGAAAAGGAACTCAGAAATGCAGATACGGTTGTCACTATTGCCACAATCAGAAGACTTTTCCTGGTGATGGAAAATGAAAGTGTATAATCATCCATGACAACTTAAACCAAACAACAATTAAGCAATCTACAGACTCAATTATGATTATTCACTACTCACCCAATCTGAAAAAGAAAAAAGACAAACATAAACTTTTTCAGTAAATACTAAAAAAGGGAAAATAGGCTTGCCTTCTTCCATAATTGTCAGCAAGAATGCCCCAAAAGTAAGCTCCAATAAGCATGCCAGCAAACACAACAGTAGTAATAAGAGTTTCTTGTGTAGAAGAAAGCCCCCATTGAGACTTAACAGCTGGTCCAATAAAAGAAAGAATCATAACTTCAACAGCATCCACCATTGATCCAAGACCCGCATAACCCAACACCAAATACTGGAATTTGCCAAAACCCAGAGCTGTAAGAGCTTCATCCAGTGTGTACACATGTTCATCTTCCTCCACCTGCTGCTGTTGCGGTGCCATCTCCAGCCCGTCAAATTCGGGTCAATGAATCGATCGGTGGTTTGAAGCAAATTAAAGGGTAAAATATGGGTTTTCTTCATAAATTTAGGATCTTGCCTCCATGTGAGCTCAAATAAACACAGTTGATACTTTTGCTCACCTCCTATATCACATTACTGTGCACTTCCTGACGTCTCTTTCTGTTCAATCTTGTTTCATGGAGTCAAATCAAAAGGAGAAATCTGATCAACCATGTGTGGTAACTTGGATAACAAATTGGGGATGACAATGACTTCTCGTTGGTTCAAAGTTTTGGCCACTTTTGTCCGTGAAAATAGCGCGTGAGGAAAAAAAAAAAAATGTTGCATAATAGACTGAGATACTTAAATTGCGAAAATGATCAAAATGGTCCCTAATATATGAGGATTACTTTATTTTGATCCTTAATATATTTCACATGATTCATTGGGTTCTTAATATATTATAAAAGGTACTCAATTTAGTCCTTTGCCCTAAAAGTAACAAATCCATCAGTTAAATTTAACGTTGGGGCCCACGAAAAAATAAAAATACCAAAAGCTCCCGTTCTCCTTCATTCTCTATGTCTTTCCGTCAGTAGCTCTGTTTCAGAGAGTTTGTGCTTTTTTTTTTCTTACCTTAGCCATCAAAAGGATCCCTCTTACCTAGAGACATTAACAATTCTAACTATAGGATCAAATCTTATAATATCAATAACAATGTAAAAAAATAAACTAATTTTCTTACTTAATACTAATAAATATAATTTTTTTTAGAAATCCTAATTTTGGATTAGGGCTAATAAACAGTGGGAACAGAGGATGGGTGGAGGAGGGACTGAAGTGGAGAGCAACGGCTAGCTGGTGGACGAGCGGCGGTGTGTCGATGGCCTAGAACATTATAATCGCCGGAGAAGAGAGAAGGGAGAAGAATTAGGCCAAGCTTTTCAGCTATGCCTGATGAAGGAGAAGGGATCTTTTGGTATTTTATTTTTTAGTGGGCCCGCTGTTAAATTTAACTTATGGATTTGTCACTTTTAGGGCAAAGGATCAAATTGAGTACCTTTTATAATACATTAAGGACCATATGAATCATGTGGAATATATTAAGGATCAATGTAAAGCAACCTTCATCCATTAGGGACCATTTTGATCATTTTCTCTACTTAAATTAAGATCGAAATATATTTTAACTTAACTATAGTCTTGTTATTTCCGAACATATTTTTTTTAATTCCTTGCACTTATTTTGCTAACTAGATTCACTGCACATGAGTCCTGAGATCCCTATACACGAGATATTTTATCTTTTTATGTGTATTTTAGACTTTCAACATATCAATATGTATTTAATATTGCACTACGTCATACTAACTGAATGGCCAATCTATTTGCCTTCTTGCTTGTTGGGCATGTAGTGACAAACGTCGTCTTCTTAAATTGTTATTAGGCAATTTATTAATAAGTAATTGTGCACGAATTAATAGTTTGTCCTCTTAGTCATGTCGTGTCATGAACTGTGTGTTCCCTTTTATTATTTGAAATTCAGTGTACCCTGTATTTGAATAACTTTATATACACAAAAGTAATGTCTTATGTGGTAGTTGTCTGGTGTTTTTATATCATCTCCTCTTCCACCAAACCTAAGAATTCGTCTAATAAAATTTTCATTAGGAACTGTATGTTCCCTTTTGTTTTTTTCTATTTGATTTCTTACAATTTTGGTATTTATCAAATCTCACCTAATACTTTCTTGTAGACAGTAGTTCTTGTGTATGTCCCGGTGCATCAATCTGGTTGTCCAGTCATGACCTGCATTTTTTTTGTTGGCATAGACATTCTTGTAGATAGTGCAACATAT
Organism: Solanum piurae; assembly: GCA_029582685.1. Classification (NCBI taxonomy): domain Eukaryota; kingdom Viridiplantae; phylum Streptophyta; class Magnoliopsida; order Solanales; family Solanaceae; genus Solanum; species Solanum piurae. The sequence continues at coordinate 37,309 of JAJOOO010079606.1, forward strand.
AGTTTGCCATGTGAGAAAGAATGTTGTGGTAGGTATACTCCTATATTTGACATCGTTTGACCTTTAGCTTTATTTATCATCATTGCAAAAATATAGACGTATTAGAAATTGTTTCCGAATAAATTTGAAAGGGTATCCTTCATTTTCTCGGGGGAGGGGGGCTGATAGTCGTATTGTTGGAGTAAACACCTGGTTTGTGGCATATTGACCTGTTATTTCTTCTGCATGTATGACATTCTCGTCAAAGCCTCTACAAATCAACCATGTCCCATTGCATAAGCCATTTGAGGGGTCCAGCTTTCTCAGCAGCATGATGAGCGCATTTAGTTTCAAAACAAACCTAATTTATAAAATTAACAGAATCATCAATTGTTATGTATATGTAATCGGGTAATTCTTTTCTTCTCTTTTGTGCTATGAAGTATCACAATAAGATAACTGTAAAAGTTAGGATGAATTAGACAACGTACCTATGCGGCGGAGTCCATTGGACGTTAAGGTGTTTAGGTATAAATACAATTCATATCTTTACTGAGGTCGATTCTATGTAGTCTTGCACGCTACAACCTAGTAAATATTTAGCCGCTTCAAATAGTATAGCTTGGGCACGTTGTTCTCCACCACACACTTCAAGTCGTAAGCAGTATCTATTTAAAAAGAGGAGTCATTTAAAAGTTAAAGTTAATTTGTTTTCTAATTAGTAAATGTAGAATCGAGTTTTTACTAAGTCTAACCTCATTTCATATTCTACATTCTCACTGTCGCAATTTTTACAAGACACAATATGTTCTATAACTTTCACTTTTTTGCTGCACCTTTTGCTAGACGAATACCACATCTCATCTTTATTGAGTATGTCTACAATTGTTGCTTTTAACTTGTACAAACAATCCTGCATCGCCAATATACCATATTTGTGATTATATTTTGGATATTAAAATAATTATTATTTTTAGAGAGTAGAAGTATAGGATAGTATGCACTTGTGAATCAACTAGCAATCAATCCATAATATATACTAACAGAACTTCTATGGCTCTTCTCATTTCCTTACTTGGTGTTACCATAAAATCTTTATTTTCGGCCTTTACCATTTCACACCTGTATTTTTGATAAGATTAGTTAACTGTATCACCCATTTTGAGTGAGATGTGCTCAGTGCAAAGATTTTGGGAACTTAGGAATTTTTGTATGTAATAACCCAACAATGATAATAGAACAATTGTGTCCTATTATAGAAACTTTAAAAGTAACCTGCCTACAATTCAAAAGTATAGTATGTACATTAGTTGTGACAATCGAGTTTAAATAACATTGCAGAACAGATGTGTGATTAATGTAATTTATCAGGTCCGTGAATTTTTGAAACTGTGGATTGATCAAGACGCTTCTTATGGAAATAGTAGATATTTCAAAAGTGCCTAGTGTGACAAGAGCTTGTTTCAAATTTGAAACAACAACTATACTCAGTTTATTATAAAACATAAAGTAGTATGTCCAATACTTTTAAAGATTGAGATTCTAACATCACATAAGCCAAGTATAGGTTTATCATCTTTCTTCTTTTCTAGAAAAACACTGTCATTTTCTGAAACATCTTCTCATAGAGTAACAGTTGTATGCTTCATGCTGGGTTATCAGTTAGAAGCGAAATGTCAATACTTCACCATATCTCTATATTGGTGGTAGTTTAGGCATCTTCAAAACATACTGCTCATTTGTAACAACTATCTCCCGTCTCTTGCTATATTATTTTTCAATGAGAGGATTCATTGAAATTAAAATGCAAATCAAATCTTAGAATAGGTAATATAAATTAGTGATAGCGATTACGTAATGGAGCATGAAATTAAATAACAAATTATTTGGGTGGATAGTTACCTAGAATAGCACCATTAGGTAATTTATCGACATGATCCAATGATACAAAGACAACAGAGAATATGTGTGTTGAAACCTCAATGTCAGTCGCCTTATGATTGTGTTATCTGTAAATGCCAATTCAACTTCTTTATGTACAGAATAGTAGTTGGGGTTGACGCGATCTAAGCATCCTTTAGCAATGTAGTAACTCTTATTTGGTTTCAAGGAGTCCTTCCATATTTCGATATGTTTATTAAATAGTGTTGCTTGAATTTTTGTACCTAGTATTGTGCAAAGGGGTGGGGGTATAAGTACAATAAACATGAACGATAAAATAATAAGGTAAGTAAAAATGTCAATGCTATTACCTCTTCGTTAACTAATATTATTGTTCTAAAAGTCCCTTCATTCCTTGAATTCTTGAAAGGTATTATTGAACCCCTTCAAATTACTAAGACTCTCATCACCGAATTAACAAACTGTTTTTGTATCTTGTTTATCGGTACATTCCATTTTGCTAGTTCAATTTCAGTCGTCATGTGGGATGGAGCTTGATGACTACCATTGAGCGACAATGTTAATTCTAGGCATAATTGTGTATTAGTACCATTGATGAGGGCGGCAATGGTCGAAATCTGCATGATAATTAGGCAGGGATTTGATGCATAAAATAGGGTATCATTAAGATGTAAAGTGCGGCTAAACTAAGGTTAGAAGTAACATATATATGTAAAGTATGTGTTTAAAATTGCCAGGGAACTGAATGTGAGCATGTGAACCAATAATAGGTTGTATAAGTAATGCTTCACGGGGAAGAAACAAAGTTGATTAGTGATGTAAAATATGTGTTTACAATTGCCAGGAGACTGTATGCAAGAAGGTGAACTAATAAATATATATTTGTATTAATAAAAATATTTATCTCATAAAGTTAGCTATTAAATAAATAATAAAAATTAAACTAATACAAACTTCAACTAACGTTATTACAAGTCATATGAACTTTTCTTCGTCTAAAATACTGAACTGTTAAGAAATAGTAAATAAGTAAAACAAAAGGGCAATGTTTATATAGTAATAACTATTTTGAAGAAAACTTCCTGAGAGTCTAAATCACATAAGTAACATTGATAAATAAAGTCATTCTTTTGTCTTGAGCATCAAAAAAAAATCGTGACAATTCTCTAAATTTTGGAAAAAGATATTCAGAAGCATATATCTACATCACAAGAGAAATTGTTAACAAAAACAAATAAATTTAGACTACACCATGTTAACTTCATATATTGGAACATTACAGACTAATGTATATATTAAGCAAAAAAATAATTATTATATCATAAAAATTATATTATTTTCCTCAAGTACTCGAGGTTATGAAATATACCTTCTTAGGATAGAACGACTTACTTCATCAGAATAGTGGTACCTCATATTCTGCTAAACTTCGAACTCACTCAACGACAATAAATCACACAAAAAAAATTAAAATGCAAGAAGAAGAAGAGTAGAAGATTAGAAAAAAATGTGGTTGAAAAATGAGAGGAAGTTCCTCTATTTACAGTCAACAAAGGGTAGTATGAACAAATGTTTTTTGTGTCTTATCAGAAAAATCATGACCTTTCGAAGAAGTCACGACACTTTGGAAAAGACACAATTTTTTGAAAAAGTCACAACTCTTTGGAAAAGTCACAAATCATCGAAAAATCACAACCCTTTGAAAAAAGTCACAACTTAACAGAAAAGTCACAAGTCGTCGAAAAATTTACAACCTAAGTTTGGGATATTATAGTAATTTAACTATCAAGTTAGAAGTTCATGTTTTTAAGGTAATATAGATTGACACATTCAATCAATCAACTTGGAAAAATCGTATAAAATGTGCATTTAATCCCACTTTTATTAAAAAAATTTACTTTTCAAAAAGAGGTTTTTTTTACTTTCTTAAAAATCTTTCAACTTTTAATTTTACCAAAAGAGAGCGTTGAAACATTATTGTTCTTCAAATTTACTTTTTAGAAGTTCAAATGTGTAGATTCAAAATCTATTTTTCGATTTTGTGTATCAGATTTTGGTACTTAGTGTTCAATTTTATTCAAGATTTATTCTAATTGTCACGATCCACAAACAAACGTGATGTCGCTTGTCTATTCCCACCAAGACAAGTCAACCTCAACCCAACAAAAATGAAAGAAATGCGGAAAACAGTAAAGCAAGAATAAGACAAAGGCGGAAAACTAATTCATTCTATTAAAACCCCCAAAATCTGGTTGTCACGTGTACAAATCACTAATGAACATACAGAATTCGAAAGATAAATACAAGTCTTAAATGTCTTTGTTTCTTAGGTAGAACAAAGCATGATAAAAGGAAAAGAGGGCCCATCGAGATGACAAGTAGCTACCTCTCAAGTCCTTCAACAAGCCTCAAATGTCGGGAGAAGAAGAAGAAGAACACACAAGTTCGAGCTCGGAACCTACACAAGTGTAGAAGCAAGGGGTGAGTATCAATAATACGGTACCCAACAAGCAACCTAACAACCAAGACATCTAGCTAGAAATTGAATACCTCTTATACTACAACCGAACCTTCTCAAACTACAACCTGCACATAAATCAACCCAACCCAACAATTCTATAATACACAGCTCACAAGGCCCAATGTCCACAGTTCAATAGTCACAAACAACAATCAAATGAATCAAGTAAGTCAACCTCAATGTCAAGTAGTTCAGTCACACATAACAAGTATATCAATCTCAAGTAACAAGCAAGTCACACATAAGCATCATATTCATCAAGTCATAATAATCAATCTCTTGCCTGAATCATTTCTCATTAACACAATATCACTAGCTAGAATCATTCCCATCGAATTTATATCAAATCACTAGATGTAACCATTTATCATCAGCTTTATATCAAGTTACTAGGCGGAATCATTTCCCATCGGCTTTATAAACACTTGTCGGAAATGACCTCGGCATCACAACTCACTGACAAATACCTTAGTATCATAACACTCACCCGTAAAGACCTCGGCATCATAGATCATCGCATGTCTCTTCACAGTGTTCACAATCAACGCACACAAGAAATATCACACCACACGAAAGAGACAATAATCCACACAATTCAAGTCCACATTCACATTTTCAAGCATTTAATCAATCAATCAACAAGGGTCATAATAAGGCAATTCACATCATCATGTTCATCACATAACCTTTTTCATTTCAACCCCTTTTTCTTCATTTAGATGTATCAAGTGGACAATTAAACTCCTCACCTCATCTCAATTACTCCCAACACACAAGCAACGAAAGAAGTACACGAATCCTACTAGAATACAAGGTTTAGGAGATCACTTCCCTTAAATCAATCTATATTCACTCCAATAGTTGAGTCTTCCCTTCCCAAATCACTTCCAAAGACACACAATATACACATAAGCAATTATTCACAATAAATTTTCATAAACAACCATACCCACATAAAATCTCTTAAAAGTGGGTCAATCAACACAAAATCCAATTCTAAAAGTAAGGTTTGAATCCAAAATTTAATATTTGAAAACATTACTCAAGACTTTAGGAACGCATTGGGGAAAATCATTTCGAAAAAGGACTTGAAATCAATTCAAAATCTCCATTTTAAATAAGAACTTTAGTTCTTAAAAAAACCTCATCATTCACCAACAAAAATCTTATATTTTGATGTTACAACCCATAAATAATCAAAAGGAAAATAAAGGTTTAGGATTATAGAGGCTTACCTATTAGTATAAGAAAACCTTTCCAAAATGGCCAGCAGAAGTTCCCCAAGCTCAAAAATGAAAAATAGGGCTTAAATCCCGAAAATGGTAGGTCAAAACCCTCTCAGGTTTCGCAAAAAAGGCGAAGGGGTTTGGTTGAGCAAACCCCGCAAAAATCTCGGGCATCAAAAAAAGAGAACGACCTTCACTAAAAGTGAAGGTCGCTTAAGTAACAGGTCCTTCGCTTAAGCGGAGGGTGCTTAAGCGACATGACCTTCACAAAAGCGAGGCCTGCAACACTAGAAAGCACAACCAACTTTCCAAACATCGAAATGATCCTCAAGATTCGTTTGGTACCCCGTGAACACAAACCACATGTGCTAATAAATTATGCTTAATGTTCTGGATTCAATGGAACCGTCAAAACACGAATATGAGGTTTTATAGACCTGACATCCGTGAAAACCACAAGAAACTAACTCAATGCCTAAAAATCTAAAACAAGCTCGGGACCTCTCAAAAATTCACCATGACCTTACCTAGGCCTAAAATCATCCCCCAAATCTAAATGAACTCTCAAAATTCTGATTCGAGCATCTGAATCCTGAATGACACCGAAAATCACTTTCTTAACAACTTTTTCACGCCCCGAAGCTGCCCCAGGACGCGGACACGGGACCTATGATCACGAGTGACTCCAAGTTAACCATGAGCTGACATATTGTAAGCATACTAAAAGATTACTGAATAAATATACTATGCAGAAACTTAAACAGTGATAACTAAAAGTGGGGAATACTCAATACTGATCTGAATATAAGAACTACTATGAGTTTAATAACAACTGAAATATCAAACTCCAAAGCTAAAACTGAATCTAACTATGTCTGAAATAAAGCCTCTAACTGACTAGAAATGCTGGGACATGCCCCAGCTAAGTCTAGCAAAACTGAAACTAAAGACTAAAAGTAGAAAAGATAATCATGACAATCGTCCTCGAAGAATGAGGACTCACCACTGATGCTGCTGAACTGAAGATCGTGAACCGATCTATGCGTGATCTCAAAGCTGAGGACCTGAACCTACATCATGAGAAGATGTAGCTCAGAGTATGCGTCAGTACTTGAAGGGTACTGAGTATGCAGGATAGAATAAATCTAAATAAAATATATAACTGAACAAAACATATAACTTAGCAATGACATGAGATAAGCATGTTACTATACTGAAATTACTGAACATGAACTAGCTGAATGCAATGACTAAGTTTATAACATGTTGAAACTGAATACTGAACTATAACTGATAACCTGGTCAATACACTAGAATCTGACTGTGAGAGCTACTAATAACCGATATAAAACCACATTAGCTAAATGTGGAGTCTGATGTATACGCCTCATCGAGAGGACCCAATATACCCTGCTAGAGGTATAAATGCATGACTGGCGTGATCACTAATATGATGCCCATCTAGGGGACTTATAACCTACGGGGGCACGTAGTTCTGGGACTTGAGGGTGACTGACCCTAATCCAACTCGGTATAAAGCCTACTCCCAACTGATTATGTGAAATTTATAACATACTGAAGTAAATTGGATAGCTTAATAATCTGACATGCAAAATCTAAAATGCAATATGTATATCTCATAATGAAACATTCGAAAACTGAGGCATGTATATCTGTTTATTTGTCCTAGTTAATGTAATTCATGAACTAAAAGAACTGCATGACTAGGGTTCTGAATTTATGCATGAATCTGGGCTAAAACGATACTACTACACGATAATCTGATTTGGACATTAAAATAACTAATTCATAATAATCTATTGAAATTCTAGAAACCCTAGGTCTAGATAATATGGACGGAATCAAGAATCTGACTGAATTCTAGGGACCTAATGGGTGAAAGGAACTCACTAGTGAAATTTCACATACCTGGTGACTAAATTCACAGAGAAATCTATCGATTCGGGGCTGAAACTGATGAAAACCTTGCTGTATTTTCCTGAAGGGCTGCTCGACTTCTCTCTCTAATTTATTCTAAGTTTTTCTTGATTTTGGTGAATGATTGATTAGGGTAAGTTCTAATTAAGTTACTAGGCTAAAACTGACCAAAACTACGTAGTTTAGGTGTCTAACACATAGGGGAAAAGACCAAAATGACCCTACTTAAAAACCTGAAGAAGCTGACCACGGGCCCTGTGACGGACCGTCACAGGGACCACAGACCGTCAAGTTGGTCGTGGTGCTTTTCCAGTAGCTGCTGGTTCTGGGTCTTCCCTCTACGGTCCGCTTCATGAACCGTGTGAAGGATCACGAACCGTGAAGGTCCTCGTGGTCTTTCACTTGGGCTAGGGGCTATACTGGCTCGACTTCACGAAAGCCACCACGGCTCGTGTGGTGGTCCACGACCTGTGAATGGTCATGTAGTCCACCACTTCTGGGCTGGTGTGAGTCCACAAATAGGTCGACGGACCATGTTTCCTTTCACGGAACCCTTTCGTAGTTCACCTGGTTTTGCTGGTTTTCTGCTGAAAGTTTTAAGTTTGATTTCCGAGGTGTTACAAACTTAGCCTTTCAAACTCAAAACTTATCAAATTCTCAACTTTTAACTCAAAGTTCAAAACCAACTTTTCAAAGAAGACTCGGGGTCAATCACGGGAGGGAAAAATAGTAAATTCATGAAACTTTACAAAAATGACAGACCGGGTCATTCATTACACTAATCATAGTCAATCAAGAAATTGTGGTCGAGTTCAAAGGCGATCTTAGAATAATTTTTAAAAATAAAATACGAAAAAATTAGTTTTTTCTTTAATATATTTTGTTTTTTTTGTTAGTGTTATACTTAGATTTTATTAGAATTTATATTATGATTTTAAATGTAGATGTCAATTTTTGTTTGAAAGGTAACTTCATGCTTATTTTGTTATGATTTATGTTATGGTTTTAAATATAAATTCGATCTTAGTATGAAACGTAACTCATATCATATTGTTACATATGTTTTGTGATTTTTTTGCTAATTTGTTGATTAGCTACTTTGAATTAGAATTTTTTTATTGTTTAAATTTGTTATTCAGTCGTACATGTGTGGGTGGAGTGGTGTTATGTTTGTATGAGCTCTCCTTTCAAAATAAAATACAAGAAGATAAATATGAATTGAATATTGTGTCTCTGTAGGATACAGTAAAATAACCTAATCCTAGGAAGACAAAGATGGATTGATTGTTATATCAATGTGTTATGTGTGGTATGTATGTGTGGGTTATACATGTTTATATGTGAGGTTATAGTTAGATTAAAGGGAACAACTCAATATTATGGACTGTTTATTTGAAGTATTTGGACAAAATAAAATTATGTTGTATATGTGACTGGATATCACTTGGGGTTATATGTGTGCATGTGTGCTTCTTTAGTCAATTTGTATTTTAGTAGCTACTTGTACTAAATTATTAACATAAAATTTTATATTCTATTAGTGGATGAATTTATGTTTGGGGTTATAGGTGTCTATGTGGGTGCTTTTTTAGTCAATTGTATTCCATTAATGACTTGTACTTAATTATTGTTAATGTTTACGCATATAGATATGAGTGGAGTTACATTCATTATATTTTGAAGTTGTGTCATAGCGGGCCTTTTTATATGAAGGTGAAGAAGCAAGATATGTGGGTGAATTAGTAATTAAATATGTGAATATTGATGTGAATACAATATCATATTCTGAGATTAAAAACTATATTAAACAATTAGAGTGTAGCCCAAATTATAAATTTGGTACCCGACCACCTAACAATTACATCTTAGGAGATATTGACAACTTTTAATAAGGTTGGAACCACTAAAAATAATGAATCATATTATACAATGCTTGTAGCTATGAAACTGAACAAAAAGGAAAAATCATACCACAAATAGTATTAGATTTGATCTCAATCGTACAAAAATTTTGTGGCGATTGAGTACGATTTTTGAAAATGTGAAAAAAATTAGATTGACCGTCACTAAATATGCAATTTAGAAAAGGGTTCAAATTGAGTAGTATGTGAATGAGCCAACTAAAGTAAGGGTGAGATGTTGCAAGGAAAATTGCAAATGACTATTGTATGTCAGTTTTGAAACTACTACAACTAATAACTTTGTTATTAGAATATACATTTCAGTATATCTATGTGAGAGGACCTTTAGAAATTACTTGTGCATTATTGAACAATCAAATATCAAAGTGTTCAAGTTGTAAGAGTTAATCAGGAAGAAGTATAATGTGAATATTAACATCAGTGGCGTATGCATAATTTTTTTTTAAGCGTTGTCACCATTAAGTGACAAGAACGACTCAAAAATAAAATCGATGAAGTTTTTGCTTTAGGCCTCCAAAAGTTTGAGGGGCCATTAATAGTGAACTTTATGAAATAATATCTTAAAATTATAAAAAATTAATTAATTTTTTTTTTAAATTGCCTACTCTTTAAATTAGATAATATTTCAAAAATTTAAATTAAACCACTCACATTTTCATATTATTAAATAAAATTTTATACAACATTATTCAACATATTGTATTGCAAATAAATACGATTAATATCTTTTAATAAATTAACATCAATCGGCAATGAATTTAAATCAATTCCTTCACTTTGTCGATATTTTTTTTGACTCATTAGCTTGTTCTTCCAAGTCAGTTGAAGCTTGAATTGTTAAGATTGACTTTGAACGTTTATGATTTTTTTAGAATAATACCTCTGCATTAAATTTAGACTCTCCATTAAATTTAAACTAATATGATGTAATCGGCACAATTGGTAATTGAGGATCAAATAATAGACGATTACAGACAATTGTGATCAATTTAATGAATTCTAAATTGTTTCATTGTAACAAGCCAATAGAAAAAAATAAAATTATTATTATGAACAAATAAAAATAAAAATTCAAGCACGTAATAATTTAAAATAGAATAGCACAAAATACTCACATGACGTGGAGAGATTTGAGATGCCAAATACCAATGATAGATGAACAAGAACGGAAAGAAAATTGAAGAAACTAACAAGTCACAAATATAAGGATTTAAGGTGTCAATACTATTTTTATTTAACTATAATTTTAATGAATAAAAGGCTCACAAATTTTGAGTTTTATTTTAATTCTAAAAAAAAAAGAGTAAGTTAGATTTTGAATGAATTAGATTGAGTCTATAAGCTTTTAATGAATGGGACCTACTGTTTTGAATTTAAAATAAAAATTTAAGAGAAAAAAAGTAGCCCGTTTGGAATCAAACCTGGGACGTAAAACAACAAATGCAGCGCCTCTGCCACCCGAGCAAGGAACATTAATTGTTTTACCTTTTAAGTTTTTTTTTTATATAGGTATTATTCCGTAAAAAAATTCAACGAAGCCGTGTATCCGCCCCTGATTGACACGACAACAACTAAAAGAGCAAGATCTAAAATTTTGAGTGAAATTATATATAATCATTTTAAGGAGTTTTGGAGAACTCTTGATTATAAGAATGAGATGTTAAGGTCAAATTCATAGAGTACTTGCCTATTAGATATATAGATATTTAAATTGCAAATCAAGTACCATTTTTTAAATTTTATACAGGGTAAAAAATACTACTAAACATAAAATATAATATTACTTATACGTAATATAAAATATAAATAACTTACCTTCTAATCATCTACCAAACGGACCATAGTACTACGTATACTAGCTAGAGTAATGTTACTATAGTCCTGTAAGTGAATGAAGACTAAAATTGACATAAGAAGAAAAAAAAATCATGAGAACTAAGCATATTTACTTGTATATCTTTCCAGCATCTTACTTGAACAATTACCAAAAAGAGAACAAATTCAAAAGTCAAGAAAATGTTTCTTGTTAAAATGATTCTAGACGACATACATTTCAACTATCAATTACGTTTTATAAAATACGTGAGCTATCAATCACTCGAAATAAATCCAAATTTGTAGGGTTCAATTGGATTCTATAGAGTCATTACTGTGAAGGAATGTTTTATCCTTAAAACAAGACTAATAATGATAAAATGCATGTATTTGATCCCTCATTCCTACTAAATTAGGAGACAAAATGCATACATCATAAGAACAAAAGGAGAATATGAGAACCACACTAAATTACTTGTATATCTTTCCAACGTAACATGTTAACTTTGAAAGAGAATAACTAGACGACTTACACTTCAACTATCATTTTATAGAATAGTTAAGTTGTCAATCACTCACAAAGATTTCAAATTTGCATGGTTCAATTAGTTGTGACTAAATTCTATATAGGCGTTACTGTCAATAATATTTTATTCTTAAGTCATAACTCAGAGCAACTTTTTAACTTTAATTTTTGTCCGTCCAATATTTCAGTGAAATAATTCCTAACATGTTACTAAAAAATATGTTAATACTAATTTTGATTTTTTTTAAAAAAAGAGTATTATTTTTGTTAATTGGTTTAAATAATGGATTACTTGGGTCAATACTTTCTTGTATTTTTCCTAAAAATTGCCCTTGTTTACCAATTTTGAAATGAAAATGAAATTACATTAAGGTTTTAATTTATATGATTCTGAATCTGCTAATGACCTTCCAAGACAGTCATTTTCGAGTGCAGTTTTAGTTTTAGTCAAAATGAAGTGACGTGAACAGTATGTACAAGGCACCTTGACAACTACTACTCTTATCACATCAGACAAGCAAAGACAAAGAAAGGTAGCCAAGTGGGGCTTATCGATCGGTTCAGTTCAATTTTATGTATTGTCGGTTTTTAATTTATGAACACATTAAATCTATAAGCTATTTATTTATCAATTTTCCATCAATAATTTTTTAATCTTGAACAGTTCGATTTTCGGTAACTGATAAGGAAATGCTCATATAATCAAATATACACTATGTTCATAAAAGAGAAATAGTAACAAGAATAGAAGTGCAATACAAATTTCTACATTGATCATCACTTTTGTTTAAGACAAAATTGTTTGAATTCCTTCTAAAGACTCATGCAATAAGTTGAGGAAGCAACATTAATTGTTTGTCCTTTGTCACTGTTATTGATAAGGTTTGGAGAGAATAACTTGTTTATTGCTCAATGATTACAGTGATATAAATACATAAAGAGTACTAACTAACTATGAAAATAATCAAATCCCTACAAATCAGCTAGACTACCATATATACAATATTGTGTAGCTGTAATTGATTCTGTAACACTCCCCTCAAGCTGGAGCATATATACTGATCATGCCCAGCTTGTTACAAAAGTAATCAACTCGAGTTCCATTTACCACTTTTGTGAACAAATCAGCTAGTTGCTCTCCTGTCTTCACGTAACCAGGTGGAAATCAATTTTTTCTGAATCTTCTCACGAATAAAATGACAATCGACCTCAATATGTTTAGTTCTTTCATGATACACCGGATTTGAGGCAATATGAAGAGCAACTTGATTATCACATCAGAGCTTAGCTGGTGTATGATGCTTTATGCCAATTTCTGTTAAAAGGTGATGTATCCACATAACTCACAAGTAGACTGTGCCATAGCTCTGTACTTGGATTCTGCACTAGATCGAGATACAACACTTTGCTTCTTACTTCTCCATGAAACAAAGTTCCCTCCAACAAACACACAATAGTTTGTAGTCGATCTCCTATCAATTTTGGATCCAGCATAATCAACATCTGTAAAACACTCAACACGAGTATGACCTTGATTGCTATACAATACGCCAAGTCCAGGGGATCCTTTCAAGTAACACAAAATTTGTTCCAAAGCTTCCCAATGTTTACTCACAGGTGTGGACATAAATTGGCTAACAACACTTACTGCAAAAGCAATATCCGGACGAGTCACAGTAAGGTAGTTTAACTTCCCAACTAACCTTCTATATTTCTCTTATTAAAATCAAAATGATGACTATAATCTGTCATAAGATGCACATTGGGAACCATTGGAGTACTACAATGTTTGGCTCCCAACTTTCCAATGTCAGCAAGCAGGTCAAGAATATACTTTCTCTGAGACAGAAAAATTCCCTTCTTGCTTCTATTTACTTCTACTCCCAAAAAGTATCTTAACGGGCCCAAATCATTCATTTGAAATCTGGTATGTAAGAAAAACTTAAGGGAAGAAATCCCCGCATAACACTTCCTATGATGACAATGTCATCAACATATACAACAAGGAGAATAAAGCCAAATGTTAATTGCCGATAGAAGACTGAGTGATCACATTTGCTCATTTTCAACCCAAAATCTTGAACTACCTCACTAAACTTGCCAAACCAAGCTCGTGGACTTTGCTTCAAGCCATACAAAGACTTCTTCAAATGAAAAACTTTCGCATACTCCCCTTGAGCAACAAAACCGGGTGGTTGCTCCATATAAACTTCCTCCTGAAGATCACCATGAAGGAATGCATTCTTGATATCTAACTGATGCAAAGGCCAATTCTCAGAAGCAGCTAGAGAAATGAACAACCGAACAGAAGTGAGTTTGGCAACTGGAGAGAAGGTGTCTGAATAATCTACCCCATATATCTGTGCATACCCTTTAGCCACAAGTCTAGCCTTAAGTCTTGCTACAAAACCATCTGGATTAACTTTAACTGTGAAGACCCACTTACATCCCAATGATTTCTTTCCCATTGGTAAATCCACCAAATTCCATGTGTGATTTTCCTCTAAGGCATGTATTTCATCTAACATTGCACTAGACCATCCTAGATGGTTCAAAGCCTCTTTCACTGTTTTGGGTACAGAGATGGAGTCTAGAGAAGCAATCAATGATCTAGACGTGGAGGATAAGCGGTCATAGGAAACAAAATTAGCAATAGAATATGTGGATTTGCAAGTGCGTGTACCTTTGCAAAGAGCAATAGGAAGGTCAAGATTTTCTGAAGGATCAGGTGACCGAACAGGTGCATGACAAGTATCATCAATCTCTCGCCTCCTTGAATAGACTTGAACAATTGGCGGTCTTGCTACCACAGATGGATCAGGTACTGAAGGTACAACAGTTGGGTGGTGGTCAACAGAAGGACTGAGAGATAGAGGAACAACATCAGATTGTTTTGTCAAAACATGAGTGACTTGATAGACTAACCACTCATCTTCTTCCCCCTGACTTATAGAATTATGAGGTGCATAGAAAAATGGTGTGGTCTCTGAAAATACCATATCAATTGACACAAGATATTTGTCAAGCTCAGTAGAATAACATCGATACCCTTTCTGAAGGCGAAAATAACCTAGAAAAACACATTTCAATGCCTTAGGATCTAACTTGGTAATAGATGGTAGAACATCTTGAACATAACATGTGCTTCCAAACACCTTCGGTTCCACCGGAAATAGTGACTTATTAGGAAAAAGAACACTATAAGGTGTATTACCAACAAGCACATTAGATGGCATGCGATTAATCAGAAAGCAGGCTGTAGAGACTGTATCTGCCCAAAATTGTTTAGGAATCTTCATCTGGAATAAAAGTGCCTGAGCTGTCTCAAGTAGATGTCTTTTCTTCCTCTCAGCAACTCTGTTTTGAGAGGGTGTATCAACATATGAGGACTGGTGGAGACTACCATGTTGTCTCAAATATGATTGAAACAAATCTGACATATATTCTTTAGCGTTGTCACTTCTTAGAGTGTGAACCGAAGCATTGAATTGGGTTTTAACTTCAGCAAAGAAGGCACAAAAGTGAGTAAACACTTCAGAGCAACTCTTCATAAAATAAATCCAAGTCATCCGAGAGAAATCATCCACAAAACTGACAAAATACCTATGTCCCATTTTGGAAGTGACTGGACATGGTCCCCAAACGTCAGAATGAACTAACTCAAAAGCTGACTCAGCCCGCTTATTAACCCTTGGACCTACTGAGTTGCGATAATGTTTTGCAAATCGACATGACTCGCATTCCAGTGAAGAAATATTCTAAAATTGAGGACAAAGCTTCTTTAACAACGGTAGAGAGGGATGACCCAATCGACAATGTACTTCAAACGGAGACACGACACTTGAGCAGGCTACAGACTGAGGCTCTCATTCATCAAGGATATAAAGATCATCAGATACATGTTCTTTACCAATAATCTGATTTGTTGTAAGATCACGAAACATGCAATGATCAGGAAAGAAAGATATATAGCAATTAAGGTCTCTGGTAACTTTGCTAACAGAAATCAAATTAAAGGCCAACTTTGGTAGACTTAATACAGATGACAGGGTAATAGATGAGGTTGGTTTAACAATCTCATATCCAACACTGTTGCAAGTTGATCCATCAGCTACAGTAACCGGATATGGTGCTTTGTGTGATTGAAAGATAGAAAATACATTAGGATTACCTGTCATGTGATTTGTTGCACCTGAATCAATCACCCATTTATTTGAAGACGTGATAAGACATGACTCTGTAAAAGCATTAACTGAAGTGGGTTCCTTCACTGATTTATGATATTGAGAGATTTTAGCAAATTCTTCCGCCGAAACCAAAACCTTTTTATCATATAATGAACTTGAAGCAGTCATTTCCCCAAACTCACTATATCAAATCAGAATAATAGAGAAATTGACAAAGCTCTCCGATTAGAATACTAGCGAAGCTGCCAAAGCTTTGCACCAAAATGTTATCCCAACAATTCTGTCCACGTCAACAAGTCAGATTGTTTGAATCAACTCAAAAAGAGCTCCACTCACATATATAGGTCTTAACAGTGAAGTAGCCAACTCTCCGCTAAAGGGTTCAAACTCAAATAGACTGAAACACCCAGTTGTTCTAGAGATGGTCTAGAAAATAAAATATGAAATACCCAAATGATCCAGATGTGAAACTAATTGAACAGTGGAGAATAAAATTCGAACAGCAGCAACAAAATTCAAACAACGTTGCAACTCAAAACAGATCAAAGAGACAGACAAAGAAATTCGAACTCAAATATGACCAAAAGAAATCACAGAACCTGGTAGTTGATGATTATTCTTCAAAACTTACTCCAATATCCAGAAGACTACCATAAGTCAGCTGAGAATTTCAAGGTGTCACAAATCAGGAGTCCAGACCAAGATTGGTCCACACACGCACCTCCACGTCTGGCTAATTTCGGCAACGACCAACCGTGAAGTTCGACATACTACACTTTCTAATCTGACAAGGCTCTAATACCATGTTATTGATAAGGTTTGGAGAGAATAACTTGTTTATTGCTCAATGATGACAGTGATATAAATACATAAAGAGTACTAACTAACTATGGAAACTAAATAATCAAATCCCAACAAATCAGCTAGACTACCATTTATACAATATTGTGCAGCTGTAAATTGATTCTGTAACAGTCACAATCAAATCTAAAATTGAGAAGAGAGAAGTTGTCACAATAGAGAGGCAGAGAGGCTAGTTTGCATTGTCTACGACCGAAGGTAATACTAAAATTTAGGAAATAGGGTTGGTAAATAGTTATAATCACTCTTATATAATTAGGAGTAAAATAGTAATTTTAATATAATCTTATTAGACTATCAATTTAATCATTAACCAAAATCATAAAACCAAAAATCGAACCGATAACTTTGTCAATTACCCATCCATACTGAAAATGGTACCAACCTATTTTCATTTCTTTTCCTCTCCAATGTGAAGAGAATACTTCAATACAAGTAAAATGAAATAAGTCTTAAACATTTATACAACAAGAGTATCATTTAGTTCGGCCTACCCTTTGTCTCTACTGAGATGAGCAGAACACTGGCTGCTGATAAAACTATAACTGCTTCAAAACATATGATTGCAGCCATCTGATGGCACCCTCTTACCAATGGCACCGCAACGATAGGAGAAAGCATGGCTCCTATTCTTCCCATAGAAGTTGCAACTCCAATACCGGTTGACCTTACAGATGTTGGATATATCTGCATACAAGACATTAAAATGACAAACTCAAGTCACTAAAGATTTTGAGCAGTGTTTGCTTCAAGTGAGCCAATGGCGCGTAAAATTCAGCTTAACAATTATAACATCTTGGAAGCACTAAAATTAGAAAATCACAATGAGATAGTTGTCGACATATTCTAAGAACTAACAAAAAGAGAGTTGTGTCCTAATTTGCTAACATTTCCATTCTTCTTTCAAATTCAATACATGCATCTGGCTTGAGAGTGAGGTGGTTCCAAATACACATCACTCTACATGTTCAAGGCCTAAGAACGACTGGAAAACTTTAAACTTCTTCAAATAAATGAAACATAATCTTGAAGTTAACTTTCTCTTATATATGCATCGAGTTTGACTGGATGGAAACAAGATTGAGTATTCGATCATGTATAGAAATTGCATTATTATAAGGAATGATAGTTACTTCTCGACAATAGACACCCACGATGACTAAGATTCCAGAAATGAAAGTACGAGCACCAAATAACAAGGCAGTAGTCAAAGCAGGCAGTTGAGGTGCAAGAAGCGGTAAATTTTGATTAGTTGAGACAAATATGACAGAAGTAAAGGGAAGCTGTTTTACCTGCAAGACTATTGATGAGCACATTTGTATAAAAGCTCTGATCATCGTTCGTGTGCAAAGCAATTGACGAGTGTTGACATTGTTAACCACTGAACAGCGAGGTCAGCAATAAAATGCTGAAATATGAGAAGCAATTTCCAATATAAGCCACCCATATGAGGAGGGTATTTCAAAGTAATGCAGGGGACACTAGCAATAGTAGTGATGATCATGAGAAGACTGACTTAACACTTGACATTTTGTTTTTTTTTCGGGAGAAAGCAATTCCTCAGTCAGTTGAGGAGAGACTAGCTTTCCAGGGGGGAGTTGTGTCTTATTCACCACAGCTATTTTCTTTAAAATATCACAGGTGTCGCTTGTTCTACCTATGGCACTAAGAGATTCAACTGTAAATACAAATAACAAAAGTGCTGCAAATGATGGTATGAATGATAAAGCTAGTAATCACCTCCAACCCAGTCTTGGCATAATCATCTGCAACATCAACAACATAAGTTTTTCAATGTTCCGTGATCTTGATTGTGGCACACAACCTCAGTGAAATTCTTAATTTAATCGTATTTATCTTTGCAATCACATTCATGTATAAGTGTGTATAAATTAGCAGCAAATTACAAAACAATTCATACTTTCGAAAAGAATTGTATGAAGCAACTTACTTCCACAGCACATTGAGTTCTTTACAGAACGAAAAATGGATAGTAAATTGTGCTGGCTAAGATATGTCATGGAGAAGTTACTTGGACTGCTTCTGTTTTTTCAATGTGGAAACAGAAGATTATTATCACATTATACAGTCATTTGGACACGTGATTAAATGGAAGATCAAGAAAAGCAAATTGAAAAACAAAAAGAATTCATGAAACTCCGAGTGCTGCTAATACAAGCACTGCACATAGACAAATTTAACACTAGTTATTCTACAAAGAAAGGCAAGTGAGCTAACATATGGTTGCAGTAGAGACCAAATAAGGAAAAGAAAAGGATATAGTAATGTACCAGAGCTAATAAAGGCTCAAGTATTGTTCCAATTGTCCAAAAACTTGTACAGATAATCATCCACATGCCCCTATTTTGTGAAGGCACAAATTCAAGAAACCAAGATCCATAAACAGGTCCACCACCAACTCCAAATCCAACCATCATACGCACACCAAATACGAATCATAATTTGGAGAAAAGGTACTGAGAGCTGCACATACAGCAGTCACTATTGCTATAATATACTATTATAATATTATTGACTAATGAGTAATTTCTGAACAAGAAACCTTAATGATACCATAATATATATTTATACTCTTAGTATCATTGTTCAGAAATCTTAATGATGCCACAACAATATGCATATACTCTTATAGTATCATTAACTAATGAGTAATTTCTTAACAAGAAACCTTAATGATATCATAACAATATACGTATACTCTTATAGTATCATTGAGTAATTTGTTCCATTGTTTCCATACTCAATAGGGTTAAAAATATAGAAATTGTAATATGATTTTTTTAACTTTCATGGTTTATGTTGAGGTAGAGTTGAATTTTATCTAGTTGTTTATATCCGACTCGTGTGCTTACTTATTTTTTTTAACCCCTCGACGAAAATCTTGTCTCCACCACTGATTTCAACACTTGAATTTTATATCAACTGTTGGTATTTATCAGTCACTTTTAATCAACTAAGTACTCAAATAGTTTCTTAATTAATCTTTAAAAAAATAGACAGATTAAAGGTATGTTAAATAGTCAATTTAGTGATTTAAAGACATGATAATTGACAAGAGGGAGTTGCTCGATAGTAAGTATATCCACCTCTAATTTTAAGATTGTAAATTTGAATCACTTTTACAAAACGTGATAACTATTTCTTATGAGATTAGACAATTTTAAAACACAAGATTTATCCCCGTCTAGAACTAACGTGAAAAATTGCTTTTTCCTCATGTCCAAGGAAAAACCACACGTTGAGAGTTTTCCGACCATTCCAAAACAGTGACCAAAAGTTGTCTTGATAGTATGTTTTGCCCAATCATACCTTTGATTTTTCATAAGTTTTCCTTTAGATACTGAACCTTTTAACTATTACTGGTGACTTATTTAAATGTGTCTTGACCAACTTTATTTCTTTTTTTAAAAAAATGTTCGTTCTTGGTCCTCTCTTTCCCTCTGAGGGGTATAGAAGAACTATGCTCTTAGCTACTTCATGTATTACATCGTATTGCCCAAAAGGGACATGCTGCAAGAGCGTAAGTGAGTGATAAGCATAGGAGACATCTATATCACATCATATATATAAAAATTCTTACAAATGCTGATTGAACTTTTTGTCCTTTCTTAAAAGTTGGAAATTGAAAATTTAGCTATTAAAGCATACCTTATTTGAATTATGTATCTAATATACCTAAATATATATGAATTTTTTTTTATTATATCCATTCACTAGAGTTTGGTTATTAGTTTAGTAAGTAATAATATGATAAAAGCCCATGTAAACCATAAGGAAATTTCAATTAGATTAGGGGATTTTGCATCCATGCATAACCAAAAACTTTGATTCCCTCGTCTTCTGTGGGGTGGATCTGCATGTAACCATCTTCAGCACCTGGTAAAATTTGATTAAAGTAAAATAAAACATAGCCATAATGGACATGTATACATACACATACTCTTCTATTATCACTAATCAGAATCTTAAATTCAAGAAGAAAAGGAAATCAAAAGAAGATACAACACAAAATCAAACAGTTCCTTGTCATAACTTTCTCCCTTTTTTTTCTATCTGAATAAAGAAATTATGCCTCTCATAGATACACATGCCAGACTTTGGAATCACTTCAGTTTAGCCTTCCCAAATCCTTTACTCTTGCCCTTACTGCCTACAGTTTCTCTTTCCATATCAATCTGTAGTCATGGGTTGACTGATGCAGCATCTGAAACGGGCCTTTCTGACCTTCGTCAAGATCTCTGTTTCTGCAGCCTCAAGCATTCTGACCACCTGAGAGAAGGGTGGTCTATTGTCAGGGTTACCATCCCAGCAGCAAGTCATGATTTCAGCTAGGACAGGTAAACAATCACTGGGGATGGTTGGACGGACACCTTTGTTGACAACTGCAAAAGCTGCCTGCACAGCAGTCATGTTCTGGAAGGGAAGCATCCCCGTTAGAAGCTCCCACAGAACAATGCCAAAACTATAAACATCAACTTTTTGGGTGTACGGTCGGTGCTGGATCATCTCCCTGCAAAACACAGTAAAATGCACTCAAGTAGCCCACAACAGCACGCACATGCTAAACCACAACTAGGAGCATTATCCTTTTATTTTGCAACAAGAATAATGAAAGCATATTGCAAGAAAAAACAAAAACATGCAATTCAGAAGGTATTGCTAAGATGTGAATACAGTCAAAAAGATACTTGCTAAGACGTGAAAAGATAATTTTTCAGGGAAATGAGTCAGGTTTTCTTTTTCCAACCAACCAAAAATCAAATTTTGAATATATTATAATTGGATGTGATATCCAAGAGTGGCTACACATGCCAAGATACGAGCCTTATTTGTCATGAAGATTGCAACTTGGCAAGTTCCCATCTATTTTCCTCAAGTCATGCATGCTACTCATCTATGCACTACTCAGCCCTCGCACGGGAAATAATTGCATTGAAAAATCTTGGGCCATCACAGCGAAGTGGTCCACCCCAACTTGCAACAGCACACTTATACATCACCAGAGACACTATATACATCCATTCCAATCACAAGCATTTTGACACTATCTTCAACTAAATGTCCGGAAATATTGTCCAATTGGAAATGAAACCTTCATCTGTCATATTTTTTTTTGACAAATGCAAGCTTAATCACAGGCATTTGGTCAGTCTCTTATAGACACTGACAAACACCATCTTCTTCGACTAAATGTCGGAAAAAGTTTGTCCAATTGCAAATGAAAAACTTCATTTGTCATATTTCTCTAACAAATGCAAGCTTAATCTCCAATCCCCTTAGTTTTAAATAAATGTAATTTCATCCCAGAAGACAAGTTTCATCTCTTATATTTTGTAGAAAGCTAGATCATGGAAACTTATTACACAATTGTATCCTAGAGATATATCCATAGATACTCTTCTTTAAACTTAATTATGTTATGAATCTCCAGCCAATGGAAAATGATACTACTCTATCTTTCAATCTCCTTTCATCCTGGATTTCTCATTTAACTCGAGCTGCACATCCTAACTGCCGCATCAAGCCCGAGAAAGAAAATAATAAGCTAACATATGTAATATCTTTTCTTTTCTTTTTTGTGAAGGCTAACACGAAAGTTATTATAAAGGTCTAAACCATGATAAATTCATATGTCTTCTGGTCTGTTAAAATGTAGCAACATGTTAGTGAAGTTTCCAATTGAAAAGGCACCTAAGTAGTAGTGACACAATAAACAATTAATCAAACAACTAGCTTAACCTCGAACAAAGTTGGCTCGGCAATATGGATTGGCAACCACCATGCTCTATTCAGGCCCAAATTGAAGTGAACATTTTGTTTCCGTCATTAAAACTTTACCATAGTTATCAAACAGGGGCGTTAGTAATTTTACATCTTGTTTATGTTCTAATTTCATGATTATAAAGTTCATCTGACAACTGCTAAATCTGTCCAGTACGCAAATGCATTAATTGACACATCACACTACAGTGTACCCATACATACAGAAGTGTAATTTCTTGGTACACAAAGTTAGAATATTCTCACTATGTGTATCTGTACCTTCCATATTCTTGTGTTTTTTCATGTGAATGTACACGTGTGCTATGTCAGCCTATCTAAATCCTTTAGAAGATTTGATGCATACACTTCTCTTTCTTACTTCTCCAAGAGAGCTAAAAAGCTGACGGTTCTTTCATGAAAAGATCTACACTGCTGAATCGCTTTAGACAAGGCAAGGGAACCTTGGTATACACGAGACAAGCATATGACACCAACCAAAAGTACTCTTTCGAAATCAGGTGAGTCAAAAGTCAGGAGCTAAATCTAAACTAGCTACACTTCCCTCTCAGCCTGCCTGCAATCCGGTGACAAACTTATTCTTCAGCAAATGGGACTGAGTGGAATTTGTTCAGCATTTTGTGTAAAATAATTCACCTTAGCCTAAAAAGAAATTGTCCACTGCAGAAGATGGCACCACCCTTTGGCAGCCACAACAATGAACAAGAATGAAAAGCTATAGCTACAAGGTATCCTCTGCTGATTTCAGAGATGAAAAGCCAGGATGTGGTCATCAGCATTCCAGCATATTTCATGTCTCTGTTTCCTATTCCATCCACAGTTAGTACGCTGGTAAGGGAAAGAACAACTAGCCAAGGACTTCCGACAGGATGGAACAAATGGTGACAGGAAAAATATCCAAAATGGATAGTAGAAGATGAAGACCACTTGGAAGTACAAGTACCCGATGTTTGCAGGTTAAAAACCTTTTAACGAATCCTACTATGGAGAAACTATGGAGGAATTGCGATTCTCGCAAGTTACGAATGTTGTAGGCAGTGATGGTTATGTGGACATGGATGACTGAAGTAGAGCCTGTAATTGCTTGTAGATCTTTTCTAGGACATTCTCTCTCAAGATTTTAAGAAGGAAGGTACAATGCTTGTAGGCAACGATGGTTATCAGATATGTTTGAGTCCTATAACCATCATTGCCTACAACATTCATGTTGTGTCCACACAAGAAATCTACATAGGACTTGAACTAAAAAAATTCAATGTACTCTCAGAAGCCATATTCAGGACACAATCTCAATGCAAAAGTTAGCAGATGCTATGATTACACAAGTTGAATTTTTGCCAATCTACTCTTCTTACTTCAATTGTTTGAAATAGGGCAAGGAGAAGAAACTAACCCTTGGAGTACGACATGCGACGTAGTGGTCAATGAGGTGGTGCAAACCTTGGAGACCAAGGTTTAGAAAAACACATAAGGTGATGTCTACCTATCTGCATTTGCCGAAACCTTGGCAGACCAAGTTATTTAGTACGTGTGGGGGCAAGAGGTAGCAGGTACCTGGTGAATATTCGGGTGCGTACTGGCTGGCCCGGTCACCCCGTTATAAAGAGAAACCCTAATTTTGAAGCTAATTCTGTCAAATTTCAAATTAAGGATAAGAAATGATACACCCAAAAAATAAGTTGAATTACTTAAGCTGAAGGGCCTACAACTACCCAACAGAAATTGTTTAACATTTCTCAGTTTGATTACTGTTACATGGAATGAGCACCGTGAACAATTTATTATCAGATAGATCGACCAGATGAAATAAAAACCAAAGAATGGCATAGGAGGGAACAAAACATGAGAGAAAAATATATGGTGAAGCCACCCTTTGAAAGTTTAAAACGAAGGTGACAGATGAGCTTTTGTATACTGTTCAAACTAGGTGACTCCACAAAAGAACATGAATGTGAACTATGGTTCATCTCTACACATCTTCAAAACAAATTATATGAGCAGACTGAGTTAAGCACACTAAAACCCACAAAAAAGAAGTCTTTCACATTTCTAGCAAGAGAGGCACAAATAACAAAGTTTAAGGGTTGAATTTTTGGAGGTAGCCAACATTATGCTGAGAAATATAACATTACCAATTATAAAAAAACATAAGTTTAAGGGTTGACAGGAAGAAACAACTTCTGTCTCTTAGCAATACCAGGCATACAATAGGAACACTGGACACAAACAATCTGATTCTTTCAAAAGGTTATACAGTTCTTAAACCCATAACTTATTTCCCCTCGGGGGTTAGCTCAATTCAATGGGCAAAGGATGAGGGATTTGTGTCTTAGGCCACAAGTATGAGCCCTTCGCTAAGAGAACTACGACCAATATTTAAGAGGGGGAAGGTAGAGTAGAGTGGTGGGTCCATGATCCCATCATCACCGAGTTTCGAAAGCTCCGATTGGCCCAAAGGGTTGATTATGATAGGCTATAAACAAGGATTTTTTAGTTATTCTTCACCTACTATGTACTACATTTAATTGAGTTTGAGCTAATATATGATTAATTTACACTCATAAAGTGTATTTTGTTGTGTAGGACGTATTCCCGGGCTAAAGAACGAATTTGGAGATAAAACAAGTAATTTGAAACTTTGAAGTCTGAGTAGAAGTCCAAGAAAGTGATTCAGGTTCAAGTCGAGGTTCGATGAGTGAAAGCACAAGCAGAAACACATGAAAATTGACCAACAACCAATTTTGGCCGTGCGCGCCACGTTGTGTGCACTTGCCTTCCTGCCGAGTTTGGGTGTCAACCCGCAGAGAAACAAAGGTCCTGGAAATTTTCCTTCGACCTACGTGCCCCACCCCCACCCTAGGCCAAAATTCAAGAGATTTTTCAGCTTTTTTTGTTTGGGGTCATTTTCATCCAAAATTTTTGGGACATGTTATAAATACTTGGACAACACATTTTTGAGAGGAATTTTGACCTAGCAAGCATTGGAGGAGCAGAGAAGAGTTGAAGTGCTCAAATTTGTTATTTTCCATCACTATTTGATTCAATACGGAAGTTCGAATCAATCGGCAGTTGTAATGTTTTCTAGTTCTTATTCTTTGATGTTCTTTTATTCTATTACGGATTAGTTTCTCTTATTGGGTTTCCACAGATATGGTGTATTGATTGACATTTTTAGAACTGATTCTTGTTCAATATCTTGAACTTGTGGATAGTAGTTTTAATTGATTGTTGAGCTATTCTTGATGCTTTAATCAGAACAGGAAGTGGTCTATGATTATCTTTGTACAATCCTGATTTAGCTCAAGTTGAACATTTCCATTGATAATTGAAAGAGGCTCTTGAATAATTTATCTTGAGTTATAAGTTGATGATACTCCTGAGAAATCAACTGAAGATCTATTTCTATCCATAGTTTTTGCACATTCTTGGGGATTACATTAGTTTAAACTTGTGGATTATGAGTTAATTGCTAAAATCTTGCATTAATATTATGTATATTACCCTACATCTCATATTGATAGTAATTATTGCTTCCGTTATCAATTGTCTTTAATTACGTTTGTACTCGATAATCGTGGTTAATAACCACATCAAACTCAAGTTTTGATCCCCTAAATAATAGTTAGCAAGCTTTTTTGATTCGTCACGATCTTACTATACTACTTTCGAGTAGTGAAAGTTTTGAAAATCATGTTGTGTTTTGCGCTCATCAATTGAATCCACACAATTTAAGAGGGTAGAGGGGTGGGCCCATTATTCCCAAGTTTCGAAAGCTCTGTTGGCCCAAAGGTTTGAGGGTAGAGGGCGGGTCGGGTTCATCATCCCCGATTTAGGAGAGCTCTGGTTGGATCAAGACAGATTTCTCAATCATCAGGGAAAAAAATTAAATCCTATCACTTTTTTCACTTTAAATCTATCTTTAGGCAATGAAGGTGCAGTTATATAAGATCATTATATAGAAGATATAGTGCAAAGAAAATGTTCAGTCAAATATCATATTGGAACATAAACATATCTTACTGATAATATTTCTCTATTGTCTTTGATAAGTTAAAGGCAATTGTAAAGCAAACACAAGTATGCAAGACATTTGAATGAATTCTATGAAATGAAGGAAACTAAAACCATTAAAGAATCTATGGAACAGCCGAAATAGCTCTGTGTTATGGTTAATATTTAACATATTGAAAAAGAAATAAAAACTCAGTATTATGGTTTTGCCAAAAGACCAGGCTAGAATAAGATAGTCACACTTTTTTTGAGAAAGTTAACAGTAAATAAGGTAATCACATTTAATGAGGCAGCTAAAGGGTTAGAGCCTTACGGAGCCATCCAACGGTATGTTCCAGTCTCTGGTGTCATTCCTTCTGTCTGCACCTCAATACGAGCAACCCCAAAGTCCGCAATCTTGATTGATTTATCAGCAGAAATTAGTAGGTTGTCAGATTTCAGGTCACGATGTATCAGATTCAGGCCATGCACATATTCCATACCCCTTGCCACATCCAAGGCCTGCTTCACTGCTAACTTCAAGGGCACAGATCGATTTTGTCGCCTAGTGAGGAACTGACGAACTGATCCTCCTTTAGCATATTCAGTGACAATACACCACACCATGGGTTTACGGCATGCACCGATAAACCGAACAATATTTGGATGTCTCAACCTTGCCAACATCATAACTTCCTGCTGGAACTGTTGCTCCATCAAGTGAGCCCTCTCAAGATCATTATCCGGCCTCTCTAGAAGCTTGATAGCAACATCCTCACCATTATAAGTTCCTTTGTATAGTTTCCCAAAAGCCCCTTGAGCAAAAGCTGGCCCCATGTTGAGCTTCCTCAAATCAATCGTCCACTCATCATAATTCTCAAGCCCATTGGTAGGAAATCGAGGATCCATCAACGCTTTAGCTAGGGCATCATCACTCAACCCATGCAAAGCTTTTCCCTTATTTACACTAGCTGCAACCGAATAGTTATTGTGAACACGCTTAAGACCCTGATGGTTTAAAATACGAGTGTGCGAATCATTTGATCCAACACTGCTGTTATCCATGGACATTGCAACTGAACCTCCACCATTGCTCATCTGCAAGCTCCCATAACTATCGATTGACATGTGTGATCCCTCATCAAGCTTATGGTAAAAATTTTGTGAGAGTCCATAATGATCAGGGTTTTCATTTAAGTCTATAAGTCCCGCAAACTTTGGAGCCTCCAACATTTTCCCGTCTAAGCAACTGCTGCAAAAAAACTATAGGTTCTTTAGCATGAGGATTTGTAAGTCAAACTTTAACCGTCCACAACCTGTACAAATCATGAAATGTGAGAAGCTCGTCTGTTAAAAATTCTGCTCTCCAACTTCATGCATCAAAACACAAAAAACAAATAGGAGAAAATAACTGAACAAAGATTAATTTCAAAATGAACCCACAGAAGAAAGGCTTGTTGAGAAATTGTCTCTTAAGTCTTCACTCAGAAGTAATATTTCAGTTCATTTAATTCCTTCAAATTAGCTAAATGACTCATTAAATGTAATCCATGACCATGAGTATATGCTTTCATAGAGCACACTAAGTATAGAATTCGCAAAAACCTATTAATGTCTTATTCGTTTTGTAAAGCCAGAACTATTTGGACCAATGTTTTGCTGTTTAAAGGAACAATATTTTGCTGTTTGGGGATTCTTGAGAAATGACAGAGTAAAGAACTTTGTTGAATTACATGCAGAAAAATCTTGAGAAGCCTGAAACATCTGAAAGAACAGATATATATAACTAAAAATTAATTTTAAAAAAGTGAACTTGTTGAGAAGAGGGGGGGAAAAAGCATATACAGACCCACCCAACGGTAAGAAGTTCCAATTCCCCTCTTACATTTATCTCCCCCACCAGTTGAGGTTTCAATCGTAATTAGAACAAAAACGCGTTTTCAATTTGTAGCTCAAGCTTGAAAGAAAACAAGTCAGATACATGAAGCACAAAACAGGCAAAAACATAGCTAAAGAATTTAACAACAAAAGCAAAAAAACCAGCTGAAATCCCTCAATTGGAGTTGAGAAAACCCCAAAAAATCAACAAATTAGGCGATCCAGTAGTAAAATTACCTGGATCGAGTAGACTTGACTTTGAGAATATATTCCGAAAACAAACCGATCGACCGAAAAAGCTGTAAAAAGGAAGTCTGAGCAGCAGCAGCGGTGGAGAAACGATGTCGTATAAAGAGATAAAAGCAGAGAGGAGAAGAAAATGAATGAATGTATTGTTCGCCTTTTGCAGTCTCAGTCTTGTTTTTTTTGGGTCTCTGGTTTTGTTTTAGTTTTCCAGGCCACTTTTGTCTCCTTGCATACCCACTTGCTGGGGTCTACCTTTATTTGGACTCAAACATCTTGTTTCTTTCATGACATAAATGCATAATAATATTTTAGATATTTCATCAAATTATTTTATTTTATGTATTTGATAATAGAAAGTAATATCTTTTTTTACTAATTTAATATAAATTATAGAATAAGTTATCTCGCGTAAAAAATAAAATATCTTTATTTGCTTATATTAATTTTTTTATGTTAAATCAATAAATGCATGACATGTATTCTTACACTTAATATGATTAGTTAATACATATTTCACTTTCATAAAATCACTTAACAGTGATAAGATAATATAGTGACTAGTGTAGTGTAATCACCCCAGAATCCAGATAAACAATTTTTTACCGTTAATCATTCTTATAATTCAAATTATTATTTTTCAAAAAAAAAAAAAACTTATTACATCCATATTTCAATCATGACATAATGTGACATTATAAAAAAAATGATTAATAATAGTATAGTGGGAAGTGAGAACTGAGATGTAAGGATTCGATCGATGTGAGATAAGGTGTAAAAATTCAAGTTAGGGGTCGTTTGATTGAAGAGATAATTTATCCTATCATTTATATCTTAGGGGTCGTTTGGTTGGGAATAATTTATCCCAAGATTGAGTATCCCGAAAAAAGTTATCTTGGGATAAGTTATTCCACCATGTATATGAGATAATTTATCTCATCACTAAAGTATATATAAATGGAGAGATAAATAATCTCATTAATTTTGAAATAATTGTTCTCAATCGAACGACCCTAAAAGTATAATAGGATTATTGAAGTTATGCCAGAAATTGGAAAATTTTCACAATTATAATTTATAATTAATAGTAAAGTAAAAAAAATTATGACAAAATTCAAGTCAAATGTGCATTTTCCTCTTTTGAAAATTTGAGCTAACTCTAATTGACCCAGTCAAAGAAAACAAATATAATAATTTAGACATTCTTTCTTAGTACATTTATTACATATATAAGTTTGACTTGAACTTTACTTTTGTCCAACAATATATCAATTTGAAACTAACAACATTTTAACTTGATAAATCACGTTGTTATCATATTCATCGATAATATATTTATTTCAAAATATATTTTAATTTTTCTTGGCATGCTATATCATTTTTAATATTACCTTCACATATCAATATCATATATACGATTGTATGTTTAAAACTCGCAATTTAATTAATCATTATATTAGTGCATTGAAAAGTTAAAAACACAAAAATAAAGTATACATAATGACTGCATAAAATTAGTGAACTGAAATTTCTGTAAAAAATTATTTTGATATCAGTTGAAAGCAGAGGCGGATTCAGGATTTCAAGTCTCTGGGTGTCAAGTAGGTTCTTCGGTTAAATCAATTTTAGGCTTCAGTTGAATTATTCGTCTTTTCGGTCTATGACAAATATGAACAATAATAAGATGACAATTTATGTATTATATATACTACAAATTCTTTGCGCATGGGTCATGCTAATCTTCTCCGCATTGTTTCAATTTTCTCAGATGTCTCCAACGGAGCAAAAGTTTATCGTTTTAACTTTTAATTTAGATGCTCTTGTTGAAAGTCGAATTCAAGACCGACAACGGGAGATTTTTTCTCACGTAATATTTGGAAAAAAATATTTTAGCTCAATTGGTTGACTATTTGAACTCTCACCTTACCATTTTCCCTTCCCTTCCCTACCTCCATATATAAATACAAATTTGCACCCCACATTTGATTGAGATCATAAAGTAAACAAAGTTAAAACTTTCAATTATACTATAAATATCATAAATATTCATCATTCATTTATAATTATGCTCGACAAGTTTTCATAATTTGAAAACGATCAATGACGATATCATTGCTTCTATTTACAAATAGATCACGTTTTAAGTAACACGCTAGTCAAATATACTTATACATTACTACTCCATATTAAGACAACTATTAGAAACAAACAAAAAATAATAATTTGCCGCTGTCATATTAAGGGAGCAAGTTAAAATTGCAAATTAAAAAACTGCCAGGGCCTCAGCAAGCAAGTTAAAATTGCAAATTAAAAAACTATCAGGGCCTCAACGAGATTTGACCTCGCGACCTCCGTGTTAGAATATGACCCTTAGCCAGCCGCACCACAAGGCCTTTTGGTTCCCTGGGTGGCACGTTTAGTATTTGTAATTATATTGTAGATATATACCTATATATACTAGAGTTTTCGTCGAAACCCGTGGGTGGCGTGACACCCTCACGAACCTTACTAGATCCGCCCCTGGTTGAAAGCCTGTCAATGTGAATTGTGAAATATATTAAATATAAAATAGACATAATTAAACTATTTGGTTGACATCAATAGAGGTACATACTACGAAATTAAGGAGTATTTCTTTGGATACTTATTTATTATTATTTTAGTGTATAAGCGATATGTGCAACTTTTTTTTATGACTATGATGTCTGTTGGGAACAAAAATCAAGCATCTGCATCTCATAGTCACAACCATGGATCCAATGTAGATGTTGGAAGAGAAAACAAGAAGTCAACATTTGAACCAGTTGAAATAAATTCAGACACGTTAATGGAAAAGAAACAAGATATGTGGCAACATCACAAGCGTGGATCAATTACTTGATAGATCATATCTAGAGTGTCCACGTGTAAAGCAACAATTGTGCTCACATATGAGAGGCACGTGATGTTGTTGGAGTTTGTTAGAAGAAGAACCAATTATTCTTTGCCAAGTGTAAATATCATTCTTATTTCTTTGTCTTATTTTATTTTGTAGTACATAAATTAGAGGGTAGGAAAATTGTATAAATAGAACTAGTATGTACAGAATTGTATAAATAGAACTAGTATGTACAGAATTGTTGAGCAAGCAAATACACAGAAAACTTTCTCCATGTTTTTCTTCATGGTATCAGAGTAATAGATCCCCACTTTCGTTTATATTTTTTCCGTTGCTTAGACTATTTTGAATCATGGTTAACCCCGAAGAGTTTTGAATACTACCACCACCATTACTCAGGGAACCACTGTTGGATTCACTAGTATTGATTCCAACAACCCTCTTTTTATTCATCCTTCTGATGGCCCATGGATGACTCTTGTGAATGGGGGTTTTAATGGTCGAGGATATCAAGGTTGGATGAGATCCATCTTGATTGCCCTATCTGCCAAGAACAAGCTTGGATATATCAATGGAGGCTGTTTTGAACCAGCAATTACAGCAACAGATTTCTCCTTATGGAGCAGGTGCAACGATATGGTCACCTCTTGGTTACTCAACTCTTTGTCCAAGAACATTGCTCATTCTGTGATTTATTCTAGAGCTACAAAAGATCTATGGACAGATCTAGAACCGAGATTCGGATAATCCAATGGAGCCAAGCTCTACAACCTGCAAAAAGAGATGAATGGATTAATGCAAGGTTCATATGATGTTGCAGGGTATTTTACTAAGATAAAGAAGTTGTGGGATGAATTGGATTCCCTCAACTCTCACATCAATTGCTCATGTGTGTGTATCTGTGAAGGCAAGCAAAATATGAGTAAATTCATTAAGGATCAAAGGCTTATTCAATTCCTTATGGGATTGAATGACATCTATGCCCAATCAAGGAGAAACATATTGATGCTGAATCCTTTACTAGGGATTAACCAAGCCTATTATCTCTTACTTCAAGATGATAATCAGAGGAAAGTTCATGTAAACCCTCAATTCCCTCATAACAATTCTTCCTTCATGACAGAGAGCTACCCTATACAGATATCTGAAACTAACATGCAGAAATTTACTCAACCAACTATGTATCCACAGAGATCTAGAAATCAGATCCAAGGAAGGAATGAAAATCAGCTACAAGGAAGATCTGGTAACCAGGCTCAAGTAGGGCTGGCAAGGGGAACAGGTCGACCCGCCCCGACCCGCGACCAGCTCGAGAACCGTCTTGCCGGACTCGGTCCCGTATCAATTCACGAGTTTGGGGTACTTCGGGTTAGGGGACCGATCAGGAGCCGGTTCACCCTTTGGTTCCGGTCAACCCGGTCCCGGCCCGACTGAACCGACCGATTTTGCGGGATTCCCTCTTTATTTTTTTATTTATTTTTTGAATATACTCGTTGGGGACCATTGGGGCAACGGCTAGTGGGCCTCCCCAACAGATTTATACCACTTTTTCACTTCCCCAACACCCCCTACCACCCCCTACTTTTAATACTTTAATTTAAACTCTCAAGTTATCATAAATACACTTTAACCTATTTTTAATATTATAAATACCCCTCTATCCCTTATTATTTCTTACAAAATCATCCATCCTCTCAATCTTAAGTCTTAATTTTTTATTCCATTTAAGTCTCATATTATATTATAATACATATATTTCAATTCCAAATTTTTATATTATATCATAATATATATAATGCTCATATTTGCTATCAATTATTGGACTTACAAGTTACAACAAACTACAAGTTCAAGAATCGGTTTAACGTCTGCTATTAGCGCAGACGTTTGGTACATTCGTTTCATAATATTTATATTTTATTTTTCGTCATTAATTTTTTTGTTATTATTATTTTTATATTACACTTTACATAATTAAATATGAGTTCTAGCAAAAAAGATATCGGTAAAGGAAAAGAGAAAGAACAAAGTGGCATTAGTAAATTATTTAATTTTAATAAAAAAAAGTAGTAAGGAAAAAAATAAGAGTAAATATGGTGGTACTTCTTCTAAATCAATGTCTAGAGTTAGATTTGATACAAATGATTCTACTTATATTGATGATAGTTCTTATGATATTGATTCAAATGTTCAACTCGATCATGAAAGTTTAGAACGACGTTATGGTAATATTAATCCTAATCTTGATGAAAATACAGGTGAAGAAGTAGAAGTTGATTCGGGAGAAAAAGAATTAGAAGATACACCTACTAGTCCGGTGACAGAAGTTCCAAATGAAACTACAAATACAACGGAGCAAAATTGTGGACGTCCACTTCTTATACCTCCTACAAGGGAGAAGGTGAAGTATCAACGCCCTAAAACTTCTGTTGTGTGGCAATTTATGATTTTGATAAGGAAAACTCTGTTGCTATTTGTAATAAGTTTAAGCAACCTTTTAAACATAACAAGGTGGGGGTCAAGGTGGGACGGGGGGTTAAATAGACATTTGTTATCTTGTGTGCCGATTCAATATAAATAAACTAAAACATTAGCCGATAGAAAAAAAAGAATTCCAGTTAATGATTTTGATATTAATGTTAATGAATCGGTAGGGGCTTCTAACATGGTTCAAGGAGCATTAGATCCTTCTAACCCCAGTGGTCCACTAACACAAAGTAAATATAATAAGGAAAGAAATCGTGACAATTTAGCTAAAATGGTTTATGTTTGTGGTTTGCCTTATAGTTTTCCTTCACATCCCGGTTTTATTGAATATATTCAACAAACTTATAATCCTTCTTTTAGAGATTTTTCAAGAAATACTGTTAAATCTGATGTTTTTTTATATCAAGGTAAACATTGTCAATATCTTCGTTGTTTGTTTAGCATATTAGATTGTAGAGTGTCTATAACTTCGGACATGGGTCGTAGTGTTAATGGACATGATTATTTAACTATTACAGCACATTGGATTAATCATAACTGGAATTTGCAAAAAAGAATCTTAAGTTATAAAGAATGTGTAGAGAAAAAAACTGGTGCATATTTAGCTTCAAATATTTTGAGTGTTTTAGATTATTACATGCTTATAGATAAAGTAATGTATGTCGCATTAGATAATGCATCTAATAATACAAATGTTGCTAGTATGTTAAAAGTTAGACTATGTCCAATTGATGTTAATGTTTTTCATGTTAGATGTGTTGCACATGTATTAAATTTAGTTGTGCAAGATGGTATTTCATTATTTGATTGTGGTTGTATGAAAATTGAATATGTTGTTGCCTGAATTTTTTATGCTCATAGAGCTGCTAGAATTTTAGGGAATTTAATGAGCGTTGTGTACTATGTGATTTGCCACCAAGAAAAATTCCAAGACATATTAAAACAAGGTGGAATTCTTTTTACGAAATGATTTCAGTTGCTTACGAATATAAAGGACCCGTACAAATGGTGTTTAATGCTCATAATGCTGACCCATTAGATAGAATTTGTGAAGAAGATTGGGAAGAAACTGATGAACTATTAGAATTTTTAAGACTTTTTTATGATGTTACAACCATGTTTTTTGTAATTTATTATCCTACTATTTCATCAGAATTAATAAATATTTGTGCTATTACAATTCAATTTTTTAAATACAAAAAAATTAAAAAATTAGTGTTGCAATTGAAGGTATGATTGAAAAATTTTAAAAATATTTTTTTCCTATTCCTCAAATTTATTTTAACTTCTACTTTATTTAACTCTGAATATAAATTACGAGGTGTGTAGGGACTTGTTGACACTTTAAAAATTTTACCGGAAGAAATTCCAACTTGTGAAATGTGTAAGTCTAGCACAAAAGTAGTGGCAAAAAATTTGTATGAAAAATATAGAACTATAGGAAATACTCAAGGAGAAGTTGGTCAAACTTCTAATCCTCAGAGTAAAGCTCGAATTAATAGTTAGATACGAGGTTTTCTTGGTCTTAATTCTACTAACCGTGATGATCTTGAAGAATATCTTAGTCAATCTTTAGAAACACTGGATGAAAACAATGGCAATGTAGAACTTTTAGCATGGTGGAGGAGGCGGAGCGTTGCATTTCCAACTTTGAGCAAAATGGTTCGTGATGTTCTAGCTATTCAAGCTTCATCAGTTGCATCGGAGGCTGCTTTTAGTGCGACAAGGTTTCAACTTGGCGATCATAGACATTCATTGGCGGAAGATAGTTTGGAAATATCAGTTTTATTTAAAGACTGGTCAACGCCGAGAGGAGGAATTATAATTTTCCAAAGTTAAGTTCCAAACAAGAAGCTTGGATTAATGCGGTAATTGGATCTAGTGACGATGAATTAGAGTCACAAGAGTTTCTAGCAAGTTTGTCAACACCGGAGGATGTTACCGTCGATATGATACGACAATTAGATTTGGATTTTAAAGAAAAATAAAAATATTAGATTACATCCGAGAACTAATTGAAACAGAACCCTTCCTAGAAGGTGGTTGCGTAAATTAGTTACTCCTCTAATATTTGTAACAAATATTAATTTTACATATGAGAACTTATTGAAGCAGAACCCTTCCTAGAAGGTGGCTGCGTAGATTAGTTACTCAACTAATATTTGTAAATTGTAACTTCTAAGTTCTAAGTTGCAATTAGATTTTATTGAATAAATTTGAAGGCTTTATTCAAGTCCTTTTTATACAATTATTGTCTTGCATTTTAATTTTAATATATACATACATATTTACATATATACTAAACTAACTTTAAAATACTTAATTTAAAAATCGAAATTTGACATTTGAAATTTCAAGTTTAAATTACTTTAAAATATTTAAAATACAAATTTGAAACTTGAATCTTGAAATTTGAAACTTGAATCTTGAAATTTGAAATTTGAAAATTGTATTTGAAATTTGAAATTTGAAAGTTGAATTTGAAATTTGAAAACTTAAGCATTATTTATTAGCTAAAAATGTTATTGAAAACCAAATAAACTAAAAATGTTATTCAATAACATATAATTTCAATACAAATAAATAAGTACATAAAAAATCCCACGTCCCGTCCCTCCAAACCCCGTCCCATCTCGTATATATAGTGGGACGAGATGGGACGTAAATTTGTCCCCCCAATCTCGGTCCCGGTCAAATCCCGCCAGCGTCGTCCCCTGTTCCGTCCCCCTTCGTCCCGTCCCCGTCCCTTTGCCAGCCCTAGGCTCAAGGGAAGTGGTTTCCAGGTCAAGCACCAAGAGGTTATGCACCTCAAAGGGTTAGAAATGTTAGGAGGAAGAAGTTCAACGCTAATGTTACTTGTTCTTATTGTCTCAAACTTGGACATGTAGCACAAGACTGCTACAGACTAATTGGGTATCCAGAGGAATACCAACCCAAGGAATTTTCATGAAACATCATGGGAAATGCAGCAATTAGTGATGAAGATTATAGAGTTGGAGAGTTTGATGAAAGCATTATTGATCAACTCAGCCAAAAACAAATTTCCCAAATTAAACAGATGTCGCACCACTTCATTTTTTACAATAGTCAAGGATATGACGGTTTTTTTTTTAAAAAAAAAAATAAAGGAATTTTTTGTTTTTTTCTAGTCGCTACTTGGAATTGAGTTTTTTAGGTGTTTCAAGTCACCTGGTAATTCCAAATTTAAAAGGAAAAGACTCTTTATTTTTTTTAGTCTTCGAAACTAAGATTGTGTAAGGAATTCTATTGACCGGAGGGAAGGTGTGAGGCACTCCCGAGTCCCGTGGTTCTAGCACGGTCGCTTTATTAACTTATATTTGGCTAAAAATAATTATTTGGATAAAAAAATAAATTTGTGTTAGTTACTAATCTTTGTTTTTTAAAAAAAAATGATTGGCCTAGGAGCGTAACCGAACACAAGACCCTTTTAGGAAAAATACACCAAGGATCGTAACAGAACACATGTTAGTATTTAATTAATTTATTTTTATTTTTTTTAAAAAAAATAAAAATTAATGACTCAAATTTTATTCAATAATGATACAAAAAGTTTAATGAATAATGATACAAAAATTAATTAATGATTTTTTTAAAATAAAATAAAATAAAATATATATATATATATATATATTATAAGTATCACTATTTGACAATCACAAAAGAAAAAAATAAGGATTTTTTTTAGAACAATGACTAAGCCCCTTTTAAAATAAGTAGTGATATACTAATTTATTTATTTTATATATTGATATAATTTCATAAATGACTACTTTAGTAAAATTTTCAGTTTTACACAAAATGGTCATATGTTCTCTTTTGAAAGAAATTTGCAAAAATAGTCAATTTTATCTAATAGTTAAATTACTAACCAAAAGTAGCCGATTTTGTATTTTTGTTTCAATAACCATTTTTCACATATTTATTTAAGAAAAAAAATAATTTATGAAATGATCAGATTTACATCTTTTGCAAAAATGACCAGATTTACTTTTTTTTTCCAAAAATGACCAGTTTTGTTTTTGCAAAAAACAACCTTTTTTTTTCTAAAAATGATCAGAAACTAAAAAAAAGACTTTGAGATTGTTTTTTTTTTAGCAAAGCATGAGTTATGTATCAACTTCATAATGATAAAAATATAATTAACACCTAGTTTAATAATAGAACACAAATATATAATAACAACAAAACATAATTTAACTAATTCCGATAAAGTTATGTATCAACTTCATAATGATAAAGATAGAATTAACACCTAGTTTAATAATAAAACACAAATATACGATAACAACAAAACATAATCATATTAAGTATCATTACATATTTAACTAATTCAAATAAACTAAACATAATAATTTAATAAAAGAATATAAACATAATTCATTATTTTTTGAAGTTACATCGCAAAATGTAGGGAAAGAGATATACCTAAAGAGATGATGACAAAATAATGATGGAAGCAAAACTTAATTGAACTCCCAAAAACTACCAAAGATGAAATATATATATATATATATATATTCTTTTAGAAGAGGACTTCTTTTTTCTCTATTCTTATAATTTTCCATCTTCTAATTTTTTGTTCTTGTTTTTTTTTTTTGAAATGAAAGAAGAATGGGTTTAAATAGGTGGTGAATATTAACACCCATTCTTCTTGAAAACTTAAGAGCCAACGCATGCATTGGACTCTTTGTCTTCCCAAGGTGCCACCCAAGATGGCCAATAGAATTTTCTCTTTTTCTTTTTCCAAGATAATAATTAATTAAAAAGCCTTTTAGATGACCCATTTTTTATTTATTCATTGAATAATAGGTAAATGGGTCATCTGAAAATTTAAAATAGACCCAAAATACCCTTTTAGATGACTCATTTCTTTTATTCATTAATTGAATAATAGCTAAATGGGTCATCAGAAATTTAAAACAGGCCCAAAATGAAGACCCATTTGATCAAGACTCAAAAATCAAAAGAAAATCAGTCCACTAACACAAAATCCAAACATCTAAACTATTTTGAAGATCAAACACAACAAATAAGGCAGAAAATAAAAATAAAAAATAAAAACAAAAACTCAAAAAATAAAATTCAAGAAAAACTTCAACATGATAAAACTTAAAGAACACTAACAAAACAATACAAATCCGACACCAAATGATTTATGTGGTTTTAAAAAAAGATGATAATGACGAATTTTGATAGAGGATGAGAGGGGGAAAATATTGACATAAATTTTCAGGTGAATGAAGGTCGCCAGAAAACTCCGCCGATTTTTTTTGGACGGATTTTGGACATAAAATTTATATCAAAAGATAGCCCTTGAAGAACTCTACACATTTATGTAAAGGGTATATGATGGGGATGACCGAAATTTCGTAAATCTGAAGAAAAAGTAAAAATTTGTATTTTTTTTTTTTTTAGATCTACGGAGTTTGTCTATGGATAAAGATGAATGGTTTGCGGATTTGTGTAGAGGAGGGTGAGAGGAACAAATGGTAAATTTTTGGAGATTTTTCCGGCCATAGGGTGGTGGCCGGCGGCGGCAGTGGCGGTGGCTGGCCGGCGGCAGGTGGAAGCAAATGGGAGAAAAAATAAAATCCAAATAATTGTTTTTAATTTTTGGAGTTTTGTATTTTTTGGTAGGGTCCCATAAGAGCCCTTGGATCAAAATATCATGAATAGTTGGGATTCAATCTTGACCATTTCTATTGGATCGGGTCAAAATTGATTGGACCATCAGAATTTGGTTTAAATCAGCCCAATTCAATCAAAATTGGGTCATTTGGGCCAATTAAAAAAATAATACAAACAAAGACAAACAATCCAAAATACAAAACAAAAATATAAGGAAATACCTTACTATATATTGTAGGAGTAAAATAAACACGTCATAAATTAGGTGTTCACAACATGCCCATTTTTGCTTGGAAACATGAAAAGTTTTCAAGCGAAGAAAGTGAACAAAGTGGCTAATTTTTTACTGTTTCAAACTCCGTTGAAGCCATTTTGAAAAAGATGACCGAACCTTGCTTCAGAGGTTGCCTGCGTATCCTTGATTAAAAGGAAATCAGGTCAGTGTAGTTCAAGAAACTTTGATAGCCGAAACTATCAGAAATTGTGGTCAAAAGATTGCTTCATATTGCTTGTCATCATCTACTGTCTATAGTTACAAAAAAAGGGCTAGAGAACTATGCCTCTCTACATTATAAGAGTTACACGATCCCTACTTGATGTTTTTTCTTAGGGTCTCGTCTTGATCTTCGACTTGCTCTGTGCGTTATCTCTGAGATTGATCTTCATGCTCTCTTGACGGCTTGTGGATCATACTTAGGTGCATGTTTTAACTTGAGTTGGCGATTGAAACCTAAACCTCAAGATCACAAAATGAAGAACCCAAAGAGAATGTGTTTCTTTTAGGGAAAAAAATGAGAATCTTGAACTAGGATGTATAACCCTAGAAAGAAAAGGAAAGTGAGGCGTATTGCCTTGAGAGTTTCAAATAAGACGTATTGTCTTTTGTGAATTTTCCTAAGATTGGGTGTATCCCCAAAACTGTGAATATGGTGTATATAACCCATGAATGCTGGTGCGTATTGCCCAGGATATGCATATGGTGCGTATTGCCCAGGATATGCATATGGTGCGTATTGCCCATGAATAGAGAATTGATGCGTATTGCATGTGAATAAGGACTGATGCGCATTGCACATGAAAGGAGACTAGTGTATATTGCACATGAATGCATTATCGATGCGTATTGCATGGAATTTGGATTGGTACATCTTGCTCATGAAAGAAAGACTGGTACGTTTTGCACGTGAATAAAAGACTAGTGCGTATTTGCACGAAATTCAGATTGGTGCGTATTTCACGAAATTCAGACTGGTGTGTATTGCACATGAATAAAGGATGGTGCGTATTGCATATGAATAAAGGATGTGTGCGTATTGCACGGAATTTAGATTGGTGCGTATTTCCCGAAGCTCTTGAATTGAGAGGTAAGAATGCGAGTAGCATGAGATGAAACAACAAACATGTGAAGACTTTGGAGAACTTCCTTTTTGTGATGTTTCATTTTTGACTTGTAATCCCGCATTTTCTTTTGTTCCTGTGTTGAACAAAAGAAAGAAAAAATTGTTAGTTTAAAGTGGTGGTTGGTTTGTGGTCTTGATGCTCCGATGACTTGACTACTCCTGACCAATTTCTCCAACTCTACTCCAAATCCTTTGTTGAACAACCTTTGAAGCTTCCTCTTTGTCAATTCAGGGGCCTTGATATTTTTGGTACTACCAAATATCATGGTGCGACTGATGTCCCAAAGAATGAATTTTCCTGTTGAATATATTTCATGACTTAAGAGCCAATATCATGTTCCTTCACGAGTTTTCAGTGAAGATTTGAGGCGTTTTTAGTCCTTGCTTGATGGCATGTCAACTCGGATACTCAGTTTTACTTTTGGGAACCCGCAATAAGTTTTGCAATCTTTTACCTTATTTTGTCAAGAGATTATACCGAAAAGACTAGAAAAATATCAGACTTAAGAGTGTGAAAGATTGGATCAAGAAAGACTATAAACTTAAGGAAGGGCATTCCTTTTTGAAGAAAAACGAGAAAGAGAACTTATCTGGAGGCATATGTCAACTTTATGTGAACCATGACATGCACTTTGGACTTGACCCCTGATTCGTTTGAGTTGTCTAATTCTCAAAATCTGAACCATTATCAATTTATAACTGATCTATATATTCTTCATGCAAAGGTATCGAGAAATGGTAATCTTTGTAGATTTCTTCCAATTAATCATTTTCATGATGTTCTCTTCTTTTATGCAAGAGTTTTCACCGATAAGATTTTCTCTCTTGTCGTCTTATGGTGCCTATAAAGGTTTTCATCGATGAAACTCTTTTTTTTTTTACTTATGGTGCTCACAAAGGTTTTCACTCATAAGTTTTTTTTTTTGGACTCAACAATGTTGTCTCTGATGATCAATTGTCCGTGCAAGACACATTGAATCTATCATTCTTAGAGTTGATCAAAATGTCGATTGCTAGAATAAAATCATAAACGAAATACAATTTGATACTATTCTATCAAAATAAAATTAAAAAAATGCCCCAGTTTTCTATAAATATTGGAATATTAATTATTATTTTTGTATGACTGAACCCCAAAGGGTTGCCTACATATTCTTTCGGAATCAAGTCAAACATAGTTCAAATTTTCAAAGAGAGGATTTTTTTTGAAAAAGGTGCCTTTGTTCTCCCAGCCATAAATTTGTCACAGTATCTTAGAACGCATTAGATGTAGTATCTTTTGACTGCGTCCGATTAACAATTATGCCTGTGATTTTTCCCTCCACATCAGTAGGGTGCAAGACTCCTTTGGATAACATTTCCTTGATAAGATATGAACCTTGCCAATTTTGGGCAAACTTTCCCTTGGCCTCTTCTTGGTGCGGAAGAATGCGTTTTAAGACCAATTGACCTACTTCAAAGTGTCTTGGGTGTACCTTTTTATTGTATGCACGAGCCATCCTTTGCTGATAAAGCTGACCATACCAGACGGCCATCAATCGTTTCTCATCTATTAATGTGAGCTGCTCTAGTCGGGTTTTGACTCATTCAGTATCTTCAATTTCAGCCTCGACAATAATTCGTAGAGATGGAATTTCGACTTTCGCTGGTATCACAGCCTCAGTCCCATACACCAACAAATAAGGAGTTGCACCAATCGAGGTGTGCACTATTGTGCGATATCCCAAAAGTGCAAAAGGAAGCTTCTCATACCATTTTCTGGTGCCTTGAACCATCCTCCTAAGAATCTTTTTGATATTTTTGTTGGCAGCCTCTACAACTCCGTTGGCTTTCGGTCGGTATGGAGTAGAATTATGATGCACAATTTTGAACTGCTCACATACCT
This sequence comes from Solanum piurae, assembly GCA_029582685.1. Taxonomy (NCBI): domain Eukaryota; kingdom Viridiplantae; phylum Streptophyta; class Magnoliopsida; order Solanales; family Solanaceae; genus Solanum; species Solanum piurae. The sequence goes on from JAJOOO010079606.1 coordinate 80,398, forward strand.
CCTTCATCAAATTGCTATTAAGGTTTGCAACATTATCTGTGATGATAGTTCTTGGGATACCCAAACGACAAATGATGTTTGAATGGACAAAATCCACGTCCGCCTTCTTAGTGACTGCCTTGAAAGAGATTGCCTCCACCCATTTGGTAAAGTAATCAATTGCGACCAAAATGAACGATGTCCATTAGAAGCTTTTGGCTCAATTGGTCCGATGACATCCATTCCCCATAGAACAAAGGGCCAAAGAGCGGCCATGTGATGCAACTCTGAAGGAGGTGAATGAATGAGATCACCATGAACTTGACACTGATGACATTTTTTCACAAAGCGAAAGCAGTCCCATTCCATGGTAAGCCAGTAATATTCTGCTCGGAGTATCTTTTTCGCAATGACATATCCATTCATGTGTGGTCCACATCATGTACTTCATTCATGATCTTCTCAGATTTTTCAACATCCACACATCTCAACAAGTTCAGATCCGGGGTGCGTTTATATAAAACTTCCCCGCTCAAAAAGAAACCACTAGCCAGACGTCTAATAGTTCTTTTTGGCTTCCATTAGCATGTTAGGGACATTTCCCTATTTGCAAGAAATTCTTGATGTCTAGGTACCACGACTCACCATCTGATTTTGCTTCCACAGTGTTACAATAGCCATGTTCGTCCCAAAGTTGAATCTCTAAGGGAGTAATACAAGTGTTTCCAGGATATGGAAGCATTGAGGCCAAAGTAGCCAAGGCATCTGCTAATTCATTATGAAATATTGGGATGTATCAAACTCGATGGACCTAAACCTTTTGCTAATATCTTCCACACATTATTTTTATGGAAGAAGCTTGAGGTCTCGAGTTTTCCATTCGCCTTGAGCTTGCCGAATAAGCAAATCAGAATCTCTCAATACAATCAATTCTTGCACACCCAAATCTATTGCCATATTTAGACCCATGATGCAAGCTTCATACTCTGTTGTGTTATTTGTACAGAAGAAACGATGTCGAGTTGTTGTCGGGTAATGCTGCCCTATAGGCGATATGAGAATTACCCCAATCCCTGTGCCTTTTCTGTTGATTGCTCCATCAAAGTACAATTGCCAGGCTTGATTTTCATCTGGGTCTACTTCTTCAACTGAGTTAATCTCTTCATCTATAAAATATGTATCCAATGGTTCGTAGTCGCCATCGACTGGATTTTCTGCCAAGTGGTCTGCCAAAGCTTGAGCTTTCATTGCAGTTCGAGTGAGATATATAATGCCAAATTCAGTGAGCAAGATTTTCCATTTCGCGAGTCTGCCAGTTGGCATTGGCTTCTGAAATATGTACTTCAAAGGATCCATCCTAGATATGAGGTAAGTTGTGTAGGACAAAAGGTAATGCCTTAACTTTTGAGCTACCCAAGTTAGGGCGCAACATGTCCTTTCCAAGAGTGTGTACTTGACCTCATAACTAGTGAATTTCTTGCTCAAATAGTAGATAGCTTGCTCTTTTCTGCCTGTGGAATCGTGTTAACCGAGAACACACCCAAAGGAATTATCTATCCTGAAAGATATAAAAAGAGAGGCCTATCTCAGGCGGGACCAATACGGTAGGATTGGACAAATACTCCTTGATTTTTTCATAAGCTTGTTGACAATCCTCCGTCCATCTGACAACATCATCATTTTTCAAAAGTTTGAAAATGGGCTCACAAGTGGTTGTGAGTTGAGAAAAAACCTGCTGATGTAGTTCAACCTCCCAAGTAGACTCATGACTTCGGTCTTATTTTTCGGGGGTGGCAAATCTCGAATGGCTTTTATTTTGGAAGGATCCAATTCGATTCCCCTTCTACTGACAATAAAACCCAGAAGTTTTCCAGATGGAAACTCCAAATGTACATTTTGCTGGATTAAGCTTGAGACCATATCTTTGCACTCTTTCAAAGAATTTTCTCAGATCTTGCACATGGTCAGCTTCTGTTTTAGACTTGATGATTACGTCATCGACTTATACTTCAGTTACTTTATGCATCATGTCATGAAGCATGGTGGTCATAGCCCTCATGTAAGGGACCCCAGCATTTTAAAGACCGAATGGCATGACCCTGTAGCAATAGGTTCCCCATGGAGTTGTGGAAGCAGTTTTCTCAGCGTCCTCTTCGTCCATTAAGATTTGATGATACCCTGCATAGCAATCCACAAAAGATCGAATTTTGTGTTTGGCATAATTATCAACTAGAATGTGGATATTGGGCAAGGGAAAGTTGTCTTTTGGACTAGCTTTGTTCAAATCCCGATAGTCAACACAAACTTTTGTCTTTCCATCCTTTTTCGGCACAGGGACAACATTTGCCAACCAAGTAGTGTAACGAATGGTTTGGATCACATTTGCATTTAGTTGTTTCATGATTTCTTCCTTGATTTTTTCACTCACGTTCGGTTTGAATTTTCTTCTTTTTTTTGGACGGGTAGAAAATCAGGATGAGTGGGCACCTTATGGACCACTAAATCAACACTCAAACATGGCATGTCATCATAGGACCAAGCAAACACATCTTTGTATTAAAACAAAAGTTGTATTATGGCATCCCTAATTTCCTTCTTGACATGAAGACTTATTTTTATTTCTTTGACTTTCTCATTACTTCCCAAATTGATTGCCTCGATTTCACTAAGATTAGGCTTAGGTTTGTGCTCAAACTGTTCCAATTCCCTATTAATTTCCCTAAAAGCCTCTTCTTCATCATATTCAACCTATTGACTCAGTGATTTAAGAATAAACAACTCTTTGAGATCTGGGAGTGAATTCCGCATACATGTCATGTTATCAAAACCGGTATTTACAGAACTGAAAAATGGAGAATAAGAATTAGGGGAGGGGAAAAGACAAAATTTTACTATGAAACTGGAATTTCATTTCATTGAAATTAAAAAAATGATATAAGGGTTGACATTAATACAAAACACTTTCAATTTTTTCGGATCACAACCATGATAAAACAAAATACAAAAGAGTAGCAAAACAAACTACCGAGACTCCTTATTTGTGGGGAAATGAGTGGCTTCCCAATTGTTTAGCTCAACACCTGAGCCCACGAGTTGCACATCGGCATGACTTGTACCTTCACCAACTTGGACCATGTTTACTTCACAAAACAACTGACTGAGATCCTGAATAACTTCTTCAATGTCTTCATGAGTAAAAGAAGCTTCCATTTCTAGACCCTAAGGCTTGATAAAGGAATGAGAAATATGGGGAATCATTTGTGGCAACGCCCAATCAATCCGTTTGTGGTTCTTAGCTTTATATCTATTTCTCTTGCTTTGTTTGTATCCGAGGCCAGAGGTGCCTTGGTTTCCTAAAAGAGTAATGGATCCACGATTCCTTGCGAACATAGTCCAAAACCTTTACCAGGTTGATAACCATATTTAAGCATGGTCGTTGCTACCATTGAAGAGGAAGAAGAAAGACATGGTTGGATGATGGGGTCTCCTTCTTTAAAGCGATCGACTGATACGACCTCAAAAGACTGGTAAACAACGTTATCACATCCTTCTTTTGCCTCAATGTATGGAATGGATGGATCTCTGTAAATAAGTAAATCATCTTCCCTATGCACAATGATATCCTGATGGTCGTATTCAAACTTAACTTGATGTAGAGTTGATGAGACTGCCCGAGCCATGTGGATCCATGGCCTTCCCAATAGAAAATTATAAGATGTGTCCATGTCCATTACTTGGAACACAATCATAAAGTCCACCGATCCAATTGTCATGTGTAACTTGATTTCACCAATGGTATCCCACCTTGAGCCGTCATAAGATCGAACAAATACATTGCTGGGGCAAATTCTGTCAAGGTTAATTTTCAAGCTTTGCAGCGTAGAGAGAGGACATATGTCTACCCCTGATCCCCCATCTATCATGACCCTCTTTTCAAAGTACCCTTCATATTTCACTGTAAGAAGCAAAACTTTGTTGTGTCCAGCTCCTTCCGTGGGCGACTCATCATCAGTAAAGGTGATAGTGTTTGACTCAAAGATGTGCTTGGCCATTTTGTCTAACTGATTTACCGTGGTCTCCTTCAATACATGTGCTTCATTCAAATTTTATTCAACACACGACGATGTTCTTCTAAGTGCATGAGTAGAGACAACAATGAAATCTGTGCAGGCGTTTTCTTCAATTATTCCACAATAGAGTAATCTGGAACCTTAATCTGTTTTAGAAACTCTTCTGCTTCTTCCTCAGTAGCTGATTTCTTCAGTGGTACTTGGATATTTTGAACCATCTTCCTTTTTCTTAATTCTTCTAGAGAATAACATCATTCGGAGCGTGTTAGCCCTCTTGCTTCATCAACCTCTTCAACAATCTTATTTCTTCGATAAACCACATCGATTTTGTTATAGTTCCAAGGGACATCCTTTGAATCAGTTACCGAAAGTTGTTGGACGGGCTTAACAAAGATAGGTCCTTTCAACTTTGCCAAGCAACTTTGGTCATGTTGTGTTAATGAAAATCCTTTGATCCATACAACTTTGGCATACCTGCTCGAACTTTAATCTCCTTCGAAACCCCCGGGACACACAATACTTTGGTATCAAGATTGACACCTTCCACACTCAAAGATGCAACTGGTTCTAAACTCTTTATCAACTTGTCTTCCTCTCCGATCTTCCTAAACAACTTTCCTATTTTGCCAAGGAGTTTGTACTCTTGATCAGCGCAGATCATACCCACTAAATTGTTTTGAGCTGGAAATGGGTTATTAGTCACATTGGGAGTGTTTTGATCATCCATCACAACGACTATTCCCGATTAGCTTCTCTATCACCCCCTTCAAGGTCCAACAATTATCAATGTTGTGTCCTAGGGCCCCTGAATGATACTCACATCTTTCATTGACCTGGAAACCAGGAGCATTTGGATTCAGATAATGTGGTGGGATAGACTCAATCACTTCTATCTTTCTTAACTTTTGAAACAAGCTGGAGTATGAATCTCCCAATATAGTGAATTTCCTGTTGTGGGTGAAGGTTTCCTTGAGTTGGGGCTAGAAAATGTGGGTGATTGGGTGAATGCATATATGACTGAGCATTGAAGACCGTGTATGGAGATGGAGATACTGGATATTGGGGGACATAAGGATAGTAATGTTGAGGATAGCTAGGTTGTCCCTGAACTGGTGGGTAAGGACAATTAGAATTCCTTTGAGCTCCTTTTGACCCTGATGCTAGCGAAAAAACTTCATCTTTTGTTTTACGATTTCCAAAACTGTCTGAACCACATTGAATGGCCTGTGTGGTAGCTTTGATTGTTGCCTGGCTCACGATCCTTCCTGTTTTGAGACCACTTTCGACCATTTCTCCAATTTTGATTGTTGTGTGAAACGTTCTTCCCATTGTGGCTGTTAGGTGGTGGAAGTAGTCAGGATCTTGAGTCTCTATGAAGATATCAACCAATTCTTGCTCATCTAATGGTGGTTTGACCCGGGCTGCTTGTTCCCTCAATTTGATAGCATACTCTCTGAAGCTTTCATTTGGCTTCTTTCTCATATTAGAGAGTGTATTGCAATCTGGCATAATGTCGACATTATACTGAAATTGTCTAACAAAATCTTGAGCCATATCATCCCAGATGTGCCAGTGGGAGATCTCTTGGTCTATAAACCATTCTGAGGCAACACCAGTCAGGCTCTCACCAAAATAATCCATGAGATGTTCCTCTTTACCCCCTGCACCTCTAAGTGGATTGCAGTATCTCTTGAGATGAGCTATGGGATCACCGTGCCCGTCATACTTATCAAACTTAGGCGTTTCGAATCCAGGTGGCAGGTGGACATTTGGGAACATACACAAGTCTTTGAACGCGACACTTTGTGCCCTCCTAGCCCTTGCATACTTTTCATGTGTTGCTCGATGCTTTTCATTTTTTTCAACATTTCCTCTTGCTCTGAGCCTTGAGTGGGCCTCTCAACATCAATAGGGGAGCCGAATTGTACAAAGTTAGGTCCCCCGAATGCTATCCCATAAGTATAGTACTGCTCTGGATGGGCGGTAACTGTCCCTCTTGAGCTACTCTCTGCGTCACAGTTGGTTGTAGGAGAGTATAGACCGGTGCAGTTGTCGTGACAGTGGGATTATTCCTGAATGGCATGCCTTAAGGGCGTGTTGTTGATGGTCCGGCCCCACAATTATCAAATGGACTATACCCTGGAGGGAAGAAAGGATCTGATATCGGTACCTGAGAAGATGAAGATCGGATACTAGTGATCTCAGGAAAACCAGGAATAGACGTTGGTGGTTCTTGGCCATTGGCCCAGGCTTGCCACAACTGTGCCATAACATGTCTCAATGTCCAATTTTCTTCAACAGTGGCTGACTCTCTTGTCGTTGAATCAACTGGAATATCCACCGGGTTCACCATAGTTTCAGTGTTGGTTGTCATTGACGCTCTTACCTTAGACCTGGTAAAGTACGGGTGTTCTGCCAGTTTACCACAAACCAACCACCTAAAGCTTACTAAACTAAAGATAAATGAACAAACTTGTTAGGGGTTAGACAATTTTACACATCAATCACACATTTGTTAATCACATAGTAACATGAGTTCAGAAGGCCATTATCTCATCCCAACTTTGCTTTGCTCATTGTCTTCCCTTTCTTTCTTTTTCTTTTTTAAAAAAAGAAGAAGTTTTGATCGAACCATTTGAAGGTTGCCTACGTATCATGTCGCCGCATGAATCAAATCATTACGTAGTTCAGAAATTTAGAAAACTCAACAACATTAATTTAGACAAGCAAAACCAAACCCTTTCATTCATTTCCAAAAAACTTTATGCAAAACGACAAAACCAATGGGTTTAAACACAACCGTGATCAACATGATCTCTTTGACACAAAACTTTAAACTGAAACATTGAGTCTTAAACAAAACAAGATGAAACAAACAAACAAACAAAAACAGCTAAATTCTTCTTCAATCTTCATCATCTTCCTGGGGCTTTCTTTGTCCTCCCAAGGTCTCATACAGATTCAAAAACACATTCGGCAGATGGGGAACAACGGTCCGTGCTTGCTCAGCCACTTCTGGATCATTCATACGATGATGATTTTTAATAACATAGGAGGTTTGTTCCACCAGCTGATGAACTTGACGCCTAGCCCTTCCCATATTTTCATGGCAATTATTCAACCAAACTGATGATCACCAAGATTGTTCCTTAAGAGGGCCTCGTGCTCCTCTGCTGCCTCAAGTTGATGTAGAAGTGTTGCTCTCTCAATGATCATTTGTCTTTGCCCCTCTTCGATATGGACATAATGACTGATTTTCCTTTTATGCTCTTCTTACTATGCTTTAAGTTAATCATGTAAATGCATCCAACATGACCTTTCTTTCTCAAATTTATCATTCTGCTGCTTAAGTTCTCCCTTTTGATAGTGCACGACCTCTTCAAATGCCACTAAGTCCTTTTTCAATCGAGAAATCTCAAAGCTCTACTCCTTTTTTATTTGTCGGGCCAAGTGAATTCTATTGTCCAGCTCTTTCTCTAACCGAGCTAATTTCCCCTCTGCATGCTTCAATTCCCCTTCCACATCTTGTAACTCCAACTGGTGATTTCTTCCTCTTTGGACTTGAATTTCTTATTGGGCAATGGTGGCTTTGGCCTTCTCCAACTCGTTTTTCAACTGTCTTATGATGTGTTGGTCTTTTATTTTTCTGTTGGATCCTTCGGGAATGTCATAAAATGTTACTGGACACGAAACCATGATAGGTACCCATGCACCACTTTTCCTTTATCTTGATCCACAACCATTTCACTTAGCTCAGAAATTATACTCCCAAACCATATCTTCAGAATATCAGTGCTATCAAAGGTAAAATCTGGCGGAGTGTCAAATACAAATCTACTCATATCATCATTTGGTGGGATTTCTTGAACTCTAGCCATGTGACGCATAACCCGAAGTGGGGCATAGGGTTGAACACCTCTAAGCCCAATCAATACAAGAAACAAGATACCACTAGACAAGCAAATGATATCCTTAGCTGGAACCAGTAATAATTCCACACTATTTCATCATACGTGATCATCTAAAGTTGCTTTTCACACGCTAAAATTCCTTTTGGAAAACCAATTTTTGCTTCCCTTTCCTTATGGGAGGAAACATAATTACACTAGTCTGGAGTAAACCTGGACGGACGATCATGGTGATAAAGATGTTCCAAAAACCATATTTGCAACAAGATGTTGCAGCCTTCAAAGTATATTTCCCCATTTATGCATTTAGTCAATGCACAAAACATATCTGCCAGGATCATAGAAATAATAGGACTTTCCATTATGGTCAACCCCTTCACCACCCCAGCCAGACGAATGTCGATATGCTTATCCCGTTTGGAGAAAATAATGTGCCCCAAAAACGCGACCATGAAGGCAAAACATCCATTCGCCTTCCAACCCTCTTCACCCCCTTGGTTGCTAAGTTGGTTCCGACAGTTTTTAAATCCATTCTTTTGGCCGTACCTTTCGTATAGAAAGTCCAATGAGACCCACCCATTTTTCAAACTCTCATTCTTTATTTGGTCGATCTTGAGAAGTTCCAGGATCTTTTTGGCATCAACGTTCTTTGGAATTATAGTGTTTTTTTTGCGGAGATCAGCACCACGAACACCTATAATGTTCTTTTACTCTCATTTGCTCATAACTCCCCATGTCTGTCCACCATCGCCATAGATCCTTTCTGGGATCCAAAGTTGGTGTCATTTCAAAGTCAAAAAATTGAAACACATTATTTTTTGGATCCCAGAAAGGAATCAATGCCTCGATCACATCCCTTCTAGGGTCAATCTCCATTAGATTGACTAGATGTCCCAAATTTTCTTTTACTCTCCTTTGCTCATAACTCCCCATGTCTGTCCACCATCGCCATAGATCTTTGGGTATTGTATCAACGATCGTGAATTCTGGAATTCCTTCACTTCTTGGCCTTTTGGAACCCTGTCCTTTGCTTGGAGGTGCCATTTGTACCTTTGAATAGAATCTAATTAAAGTTTTATGACAAACTCTAATCGAGGGAGGAAAGAAAAGTAAAAAAAAAATCTTATTATTTAAAAAAAAAACAAGACAAAATACCCCTTTTTACAAATACCAAATCCGAGAAGGGATGCCTACGTATCTCATTTTAGTGAGAATCAGGTGTGCGTAGTTCATAAAAAAAAGACTCACACTTGAAAGACCACCCATTTTATTTCAACCTCTTTTTTAAAAAAAAAACTGACAAAACTAGTTTTAAACTGGTCAACAATGTAAAAGCCTTCTGAACAAATTATTTTCACGTAGCACATAAAATGAATATGTTGATCTAGAGTGGGTACATATCTTAGATTTTCTAGGTCAAATGCACATGATGCAAATAAACGTAGCCTATTAGGGATAGTTTTTTCTAGGTTTAGCACTTTATATGGAAGGTGTCTAGACTGGCTTTACTCGAGTGGACAACTTGAGCCGGGGAGGGCCAACGTACCGATAACAGAGTTATTCCGGCTTAATTGGTGGTCCAACCTCGCCTAACATGTGTGACAAACCTAGAACCAGGAGCATAACCACACATTGGTTCATCCTAGACAGAAGTCTTGTGGAGCGTATCCACACACACAGTGTATAACGAAAATTCTAGAGACTCAGAGGGTGTGCGAGAGAAGACAATTTATATACAATCACACAATATCAAAATAATGAATCATTGAAATAGCACAATTAGCCAACAAACACAAAAAAATATCCAAATAATCAAAATAGACAAATATAGTCAATGTACAAAGCTCGATTTTAAAAAAAAAATCCTCAACAGAGTCGCCAGATCTGTCACACCACTTTATATTTTACAATAGTTAAGGGTGTGACGATAAAAAAAAGTAAAGGGATTTTTTTTTGTTTGTTTTTCGAATCACCACTTAGAATTAGTTTTTTAGGTGTTCCAAGTCACCTGGTAATTCCAAATTTAAAAGAAAAAGACTCTTTATTTTTTTTAGTCTACGAAACTAAGATTGGTAAGGAATTTTATTGACCAGAGGGAAGGTGTGAGGTACCCCCGAGTCCTGTAGTTCTAGCACGGTCGCTTTATTAACTTATGTTTGGATAAAAAAATAAATTCGTGTTAGTTACTAATCTTTTTTTTTAAAAAAAATGATTGGCCTAGGAGCATAATCACACACAAGACCCTTTTAGGAAAAATACACTAAGGATCGTAACCGAACACATGGTAGTATTTAATAAATTTATTTATTTAAAAAAAAAACTAAAAATTAATGACTCAAATTTTATTCAATAATGACACAAAATTTTAATGAATAATGATACAAAAATTAATTAACGATTTTTTAAAAATAAATAAATAAATAAATATATATATATATATATTAAGTATCACTACTTGACAATCACAACAAAAGAAAAAAAAAGTAGATTTTTTTTAGAACAATGACTAAGTCCCTTTTAAAATAAGTAGTGATATACTAAATTCTTTTTTTATATATAGATATAATTTCACAAATGACTACTTTAGTATAATTTTCAGTTTTACACAAAATAACCATATATTTTCTTTTGAAAGAAAATTACAAAAATAGTCAATTTTATCTAATAGTTAAATTACTAACCAAAAGTAGCCGATTTTGTATTTTTGTTTTAATAACCATTTTTCACATATTTATTTAAGAAAAAAAAACATAATTTATGAAATGATCAGATTTACATCTTTTGCAAAAATGACCAGATTTACTTTTTTTGAAAAAATGACCAAATTTACATTTTTTTGCAAAAATGACTAGCTTTGTGTTTTGTTTTTGAAAAAAAACAACATTTTTTTTCTAAAAATGACTAGAAACTGAGATTGTTTTTTTATTTTAGAAAAGCATGAGTTATGTATCAACTTCATAATGATAAAAATAGAATTAAGACCTAGTTTAATAATAGAATAGAAATATATAACAACAACAAAACATAATTTAACTAATTCCAATAAAGTTATGTATCAACTTCATAATGATAAAGATAGAATTAACACCTAGTTTAATAATAAAACACAAATATACGATAACAACGAAACATAATCATATTATGTATCATTACATATTTAACTAATTCAAATAAACTAAACATAATAATTTAATCAAAAATATAAACATGTTTCATTATTTTTTGAAGTTACATCGCAAAATGTAAGGAAAGAGATATATCTAAAGAGATGATGACAAAACAATTATGGAAGCAAAACTTAAATGAATTCCCAAAGACCACCAAAGATGAAATATATATATATATATAAACATGAATGCAAAATGTAGCAAACAAATGAGCAGTCAATGATTCGTAGACTAAATAAAACTTGTATCAATAATTAATTAGACAAGTAATCTAATTGTAACAAATGAAGAAACATAAAAACTTGTCAAATGAATTAAACTTGAATTAAAATGTATTACACACATATTAAAGTTGAATTAAAAATGAATTAAACATGAATGAAAAATGTAGCAAACAAAAGAGCACTCTGTGATATGTAAACTGAATAAAACTTGTATCAATAGTGAATTAAACAAGTAATTTAATCCTAACAAATCAACCAATAAACTGCAAAATGAATTAACTTGTATTTAAAATTGTATTACACAAATATTAAAGTTGAATTAGAATAGAGAATTAAGCATGAATAAAAAAAATAACTAATGAAAGACCAGACAATGATATATAAAGTGAATTAAACTAATATCAATAATGAATTAAATAAGTAATCTAATAGTAACATATAATAAACTACAAAATGAATTAAATTTGCATTAAAAGTGTATTACACAATATTAAAGTTGTAGAAGCGAGAATTAAGAATAAATGAAAAACGTAACTAACAAAAGACAAGACAATAATCTATAAACTGAATTAAACTTGTGTTATTCATG